>JAFMSR010000002.1:46014698-46065325 GCA_022818135.1 Saxidomus purpurata
TCACACCTACACATTTTTCCTAAACACTTTTGTAAATCTTACAACCATAATTAGTGTCTTCATGAAGGTAATGTACCATTGCAATAACTATCACTTCATTTTCGCTTAGTAGTGGACCTTTAAGCATTTTGCCTAAACAAAACTTAAACAGAATAGGGGAGTCCTACTCACATCAGCATATGCGTCCTTGGCTTTTCTGCTAGTTTTGTTAGAAAATACATTGAATCTGGATAAAATTCACTCATTGACTTAACCCTTTGAGAAATGCTATGAAACTTGGAATACTTGTTTGCATCTTGTTTTATTGGCAAGCACTGAGAATAGTTAAGTGCACTGTTTACTAATAGCTCTTGTTATTATAATGTTGGCTGCATAGGAGCTGGCCTAATCGACTTGTTTTCTAAAACGTGTGTGGTGATCATTTAGATATTTTTGGCCTTTATTTTGTCTGTAGATACACTTCCGGCTGTTTGCAGTGATGTTTGAAGTCTAAAGGTGCACTTTAGGCATGAAAGAATGTAATCATTGTTTCGTGTTAACATTTTGTCAGTTTATAACAAAAATGTGGAAGAAAGTTGGTACCTGCTATGGTTTATTGTTCAGTAATGCTTTATTTGTATATGATCTAAAGAAACCATTTGCCTGATCTACATAATTCATATATCTATGCCAGAAAATATGCACGAATGAACGGGTACTTTGTTAATAAATCTTTGATACTCTATATTGGTCTTATTTCTTTTGAAATTTGTTATGGCCTTGGTCGAAAAGGTGGAGTGGTATAATTTCTCAAGGTGCAGATGCCTTGATATCATCATCTCAGCTGTTAAAGGAACTGTTAAAATCCAGTTTGTTAAAAATATTTAGATGCTGCCTGAGTTCCTTTGCAATGTAATGTCAGTGTGGACTAGCACTGTTTTAAGGTCATATTAGAACAAAGTGCTCAAAGGTGAGCCATTATGATCGCCTGATGTCTGACGTCTTGTCACCCCTGGTCTGTGTATTCAAACTTTCGTTGTGAACACTCTAGAGGCCACATTTTAGTCCAATCATGAAAATTGGTCAGAATGTGGGGTCAAACACTAGGTCACCAGGTCAAGTAATAGAAACACTGAACACCCTAGAGGCCACATTTAACCGCTATCGTCAGGAAAATTGGTAAAGTAGGCCAAGTTGAGACTTTGGGTCACGCTGGGCCAAAAACTAGAACACATGATAAAATAGTAAAACACTAGAAGCCACATTTTATACCTAATTATCTTGAAAATTAGAATGTATGTAAGTTGAACTTTAGGCCAAGTTTGAAACTGGGTCACATTTTGAGGAGGGTAACTCCAAAACTATTGAAGGTATTTTGTTGAAACTTCACACAATGACAAGAGGACACTGAAGTGCAGAATACAAGAAGCATAACTACCTTGCTTGCCATTTGAATTATCTCCCCTTTTTAAAAATCTTGTCCGGGGAATAACTCCAAAGGTACTGAAAGGAATTTATTCAAATTGTACATAAAGATAGGGATGCAGTGACCAAAAACAGCTCTATCTTGCCCATTTCTAAAATTATCTCCCTTCATCAGTCACCATCAGTCGTATTCTGAAACCACTTTGCCAATGTTGATGAAAGTTGGCAGGGATGTTCTTTACATGAAGCTCTGTCAAAGTACATATAATAGTACATATTCGTCCAAGCTCTAATAGATGACCAACTTCTGATTTCACCTTAAGTTTATTTGTTAGCTTTTAGGATAGATGATTGTCCGTCGTCCGTCAAAGTCTCTGAAACCACTGGGCCAATGTTGAAGAAACTTGGCAGGCATGTTCCTTGCATGAAGCTCTACCAAAATTGTTTAAAGAATTCAATTCCATGAGAAATCGGGTTGCTATGGCAACACATAGGAAAGACTTTACATTTTTTAGCTCACCAGGCGTAGATAAAACTATGCAGGAATGTTCCTTGCATGAAGCTCTACCAAAATTGCAAAGAATTCCATTCCATGCAGAACTCTGGTTGCTAGGGCAAAAAATAGGAAAAACTTTAAAATTCTTCTCCTCTGAAACCACAACCATGTAGCATTGTCTAGTGGACCTCTACCAAGATTGTTCAAATTATGACCCCCGGGTCAAAATTGACCCCGCGCGGGTGGGCCCTTAGTTTTTGAATAGGCATATATAGGAAAACTTTAAAAATCTTCTTCTCTATAACCACAAGGCCTAGAGCTAAGATATTTGGCATGTAGCATTGTCTAGTGGACCTCTACCAAGTTTGTTCAAATTATGACCCTCGGGTCAAAATTGACCCCGTGGGGGGGTCACTTAGTTTTGCATAGGCTTATATAGGAAAAACTTTAAAAATCTTCTTCTCTGAAACCACAAGGCCTAGAGCTTAGATATTTAGCATGTAGCATTGGCTAGTGAACCTCTACCAAGATTGTTCAAATTATGGCCCCCGGATCAAAATTGACCCCGCATGGGGGGCCACTTAGTTTTGCATAGGCATATATACGAAAAACTTCAAAAATCGTCTTCTCTGAAACCACAAGGCCTAGAGCTTAGATATTTGGCATGTAGCATTGGCTAGTGGACCTCTACCAAGATTGTTCAAATTATAACCCTCGGATCAAAATTGACCCCGCACAGGAGGTCAGTTAGTTTTACATAGGCTTATATAGGAAAAACTTTAAAAATCTTCTTCTCTGAAACCACAAGGCCTAGAGCTTAGATATTTTGCATGTAGCATTGGCTAGTGGACCTCTACCAAGATTGTTCAAATTATTACCCCCGGGTCAAAATTGACCCCGCACCGGGGGTCACTTAGTTTAACATAGGCTTATATAGGAAAAACTTTAAAAATCCTTTTCTCTGAAACCACAAGGCCTAGAGCTTAGATATTTGGCATGTAGCATTGCCTAGTAGATCTCTTCAAAGTTTGTTCAAATTATGCCCCTGGGGTCAAAATTGACCTTGCCCGGGGGGGGGGGGGTCACTTGTTTTACAAAGGCATATATAGGAAAACCTATTTGGTATATAACATTATCTAGTGATCTTCCACCAGGCAAGTGGACTTGTACCAAGGTGAGCAATATAGGGCCATCTTGGCCCTCTTGTTTTTCTTAAACCACAAGGCCGAAAGCTTAATTATTCGGCATGTAGCATTGCCAAGTAGACCTCTACCAAAATTGCTCAAATCATGATCCCTGGGTTAAAATTGACCCTGCCCTGGGGTGTCGCTCGATTTTACATAGGTTTATATAGGATAAACTTTAAAAATCTTCTTCTCCAAAACCACAAGACCTAGAGCTAAGATATTTAGTAATACCATTGTCTAGTCGACCACTACCATGTTTGCTCAAATAATGACCCTTGGGATAAAACTGATCCCGCCCGAGGGTGTTACTTGATTTTACATAGGTTTTTATAGGAAAACCTTTTAAAATCTTCTTGTCCAAAACCACAAGACCTAGAGCTAAGATATTTAGTATATAGCATTGTCTAGCGGACCTGTACCAGTTTTGTTCATATCATACACCTGGGGTTAATATTGATCCCGCCTAGGGGGTCACTTGTTTTACATAGACATATATAGGAAAACCTTTAAAAGTCTTTTTCTTGGAAACTGTAAGGTCTAGAGCTAAGATATTTAGTGTGTAATAGTGTCTAGTGGACCTCTTCAATGTTTGTTCAAATTATGCCCCTGGGGTCAATGTTGGCCCCGCCCAGGAGGTCACTTGTTTTACATAGATGCATATAGGTAAACTTTTAAAAATCTTCTCCAAAACCACAAAGTTTTGAGCCTTGATATTTAGTGTGTAACAGCTCTTCAAAGTGTGTTCAAATCACGCCCCAGGGTCACATTTACCCTGCCCAGGAAACAAAGTTCTGCTTTTCTAAAACTAGCGTAGAGCTTAGATATTTGGTATGTAACATTGTTCAGTGGTCTTCCACCTTCGTTCAAATCATGCCCCTGGGGTCAAAATTAACTTGTACTTTGGTGAGCGATATATGGCCATCATACCCCTCTTGTTTAATATTTGCGATCTAAGGATCCTTTATGACAAAAAATCGATCTTTTACAATTTAAGATAACGAAATTTGTACAAAAGTAATGCGATGAATAAATAATTTAGCATCATTTGGCATGCAAATTACAAGTCCAACGTAGAAATTTAGCAGTTTAAGAGTTGGTAAATGGATAGTCTATAATTATACATAGTGGATATTGTACTAATATACTTAAATAGTTCTGCTGTTCCTTTTGCATTACGTTATAAAGTTAACTTGAAAAAAGGGTTGTTATAACAATGATAGTTTTTTTGCGTAGGACGAATATACACGTGGGTGATATTAACAAAGAGATCTGTTCAGCTTTGAGAATGAGCCATTATCAATATTATTTATATGATTTCCAGCCTGGTTTATGTTCGTAGACTAATCAAATTATTTTATTGGAAAATTTCAAGGCACAAATGCAAAAATTGTAACCACATAATTTCATGACTTCGTGATGGTATATAACACCTGGGACGAATTTATTATTGCTCCAGATTACACCGAAAGAAGAGCTGAAACAGTATATAAATCTAGGTAATAGTTACGGGCACACTTAATACGCTGGCACCAGAGTACTGAACTACCCTGTAGTTTTAACAAAATACCGTGAAAAACATACCTAAATTACACCCTATCATGAAAAAATACACAAAAATGGTAAAAAGTCTTTTTCTGACAAACCCCCGTATACACTGTTCTATATACCATTTTTGTGTATTTTTTTCTTGATAGGGTGTAACTTAGGTAATATTTTGGTATTTTGTTAAAATTACAGGGCAGTTCCGTAATCTGGTGTCAGTGACTTGATATCATGAAAATAACGTATTATCATTTGTTTAGGAATAATATTGAAAATAAAAACAAAGAAAGGGTTGATTAACGTTATATATACTCTCATTTATTCGTGAAGTTATAAACATACTTTGCTAAGGAAATATATCTTACTTTTGGGTGATATACCACGATATATCACGACTTGGAGGCCGTAGGACTGAGTGATTAATTACGAAGCGTCTGAACGACAAATCGCGGTATATGCTTCGGTATATTATTCAAAAGTAAAATTCATTTTCATTTTAGCACATTAATTTAAACAAAAAATGGGGTACTATTTACCTAACATGAAGTCGCTGCTTTGAACTGGTAGCATTTCGTGAAGTTTTGGCTGTTCCGTTTTACTCCTCCAATAAAAAATAGTAGTCTTTTTTGTTGTTGCTGATATTACAGGCGATACCGGAAGTGTAGTAAATTTTACTTAAATTTGTTTAACATCACATGACTTCATTCATAACAATACCAATCCAAGTTTATCAACGCACGTACACTCGTAAATGCTGTGTGAAAAATACACGGGAGGGAATTTTAGCGGCCAATCTTTGTAAGCCGTATATCACGCTCAAATCCTTCATAATTATAAGAGAAATGTAAGACAATAGTGTTAAAATATTAGGTAAATGGTTACAGAAGAGGAAATACTTTCATGACCGATATATAATCTTTGTAATACACAGTCATTTTACAAATGTGTTCTCACAGTGTTGACGGTACATTGTATATGCATTTCTTCTATAGTCACTTTCTGATTGAAGCGTCTTTGATACTAACGGCTTTAAATTGCTCGTTCCCGAGTATGCCTATGAGATACATATTTCCGCGCATTTACCCATCCCACCCTCGGGTTGAGATACGTCCAAAAAAACCCGGCAGAGCCTCGTTTTTGGGACGTATCTCAACCCTCGGTGGGATTTCCTTATCCACAACTCATGAACATGTTAGATTCTCTATATCTCACATCGCTGCCGGACTATTTTTACCTTAATTATAAGCAGACATAAAAATCGAAAAATGACTGTAAAATTATTATTATTTGAAATAAACATAGGGTTTTTGGTATTCATTTTCTGAGTTAGATCATTTTCTAGCCATCTATAGCAGTAGTTGATTTTCATTTTTTGATCCCCATCCTGTATTTGCACTTATTCCTTCTTACTTGTGTGAAAATGCAATTTAAACGGTGAGAAAATAAATCTACCATGTCCATTGAGTTGTGGATAAGGAAATCCCACCGGCAGAGCCTCGTTTTTGGACGTATCTCAACCCTCGGGCGGAATTTCCTTATCCACAACTCATGAACATGTTAGATTCACTTTGTGTCACTTTACGTTGATGTGAAAACACTTAAGTGCTAAAAATGGAAAATTACGTAGCCGATAAAGCAGTCTGGAAGGATTTATTGGCAAATGTGCTATAAATCATCATGTAAGCAATATGTATCCACAACAGTTTTTATTAGTTTAATCATATTTTATTGCTTATGTACAATTTGTGTAAATATATATACATATACATGCATATTATTTAACAGGTGTGTGATATAGAACACTGTGCAAATATATTGTTGCAACATAGCAAAAGGGTTGGGCCACAGGTTATTTCAACATTAGCAACGACCCTTCCCTATAGTCAGACTTTTTGGCAAATTACGCACATTATGGCAAGTTTGTTTTAAACTATTAAAAAAAAAAAAAAAAAAAAAAAAAAAAAAAAAAAAAAAAACATTTAAATTATGACAAAAATTATTTGGATTGATATATTTCCTATTGTTTAATCCAAAACAGTATCAGCTATTTAAAGAGTTTGAGTTCATTTTGAGAAGACTTCGGCAAAACGCAACGGCTCCAATTTAACAATGCTGCTCGACTAGCGTAACGACAAGGCTCCAACTAAACATGGCCGATTTCATAAACAAAACAGACGTGAGTATAACAGATTCGTGTATTTTTTACAGTTATTCGCAAATTCTGATAAAATGAATACTCTTACGGAATGCCTACACCTGTCCTGCATGACCGTAGCTTGTCGGCCTTTTCAGACATCCGTGCGTGTGAAAGTAATGCAAGTTGAATGCAGAGGATTCAACGGTAAACGTGGAAAACACACCAAAACAATGGATTTTGCACAAAAAGCGAAGTTGAGGTGTTTAGGATAAAACAAATGTCGGCTGTAACTTTGGTCGATCTCGTAAGATTATATCGTAGTTTACCGATCTGATATTTCTACTGGCAAAAGTCTACTTTTCGGCAATACAACGATTAAGACTAATTTAGGATACAACTAACAGTTCCAATTTTTTTCGCACCTTTTCAAAGACGTTGACAGGCGTTATAAAAGAATCTCTTATCGAAAAAACTCACGTGTTTATGCCATCTTGTCCCTCCTCATTGTAAAATAAACATAGAACATGAAAATATTTCCAAAGACAGGATTTATGAAAAGAGCAGAACATTTTTTTTAGACTTATACATAGTGTGCATCGTCTTGTTTATATGATATTATTACATATGATATTACACGTAAATTTAACAGGTCATACAAAAAAATGAAACATAATTGACTTTCAGAAGTTGAAATCGCGGATGAACGTTCAAAATAACTTTCGTAAGACAACTTCTTCTAAAAGAAAGATATTGTACGTGGTCATGTTAGTAAGACTGGTTTTTGCTCTCAAAATCTTGGTTTAAAGGACGGCGATGCTAGTGTTTGCCTCCATGTCTGATAAAAAAATTTGTCAAAATCCCACCAAAACGAAACTGCTGAAAAACGGAGGGCAGTGGGTCACTGAATTGGAAAACGGCGTCCATTCACACCTGGACTAGCTCTGGGGCTTAGGGGTAGGAATGCGCAGGTATGTACAAACTGTTATGAGTGCAATAAACCTGTGATGAATTTGATAGTAATACGTCCGGAATGCAAACATCTCCACTGGGGCCTGGTGTGCCCCTGACACCAACCCATTCCTATGGGCACCACATACTGGAGGTTTGAGAACAATAAAACTGCACTCCCGAAAATAGATCAGATTGTCAGTCTGTGAAAACTATTACTTTGAAAATTTCAGAAATGGAAACAAACTAAACGCTAGAAACAAAACTTGAAGTGGAGAAATCGATTCATTTGTGAGTGATGAGTTCGAGCCCAGAAACGGATAAAACGATAAAGAGGAATTCGGAAGGCGCAAAAAAGTGTGATGATATGAAACAGTCGTTAAGGGCTATCAACAGAGGGAGGAATTGCAAAATGATAAACTCTTAGAGTTAGAAAACAGATCCATGAGGGACACCTGATTTTGTATGGGTTAAAGGAACCGACACCGCCAAAAAATGGGAAAACCTGAAGTTGATGACTGTAAAAATTGGTTAGGGTTTACTTAAGGATACCTTGAAAAAAAAGAACGGATATTGATTCACGATTACCGACTTGGCAGTAATCGTGCTAAAAACCACGCCCGATTGTCATGCTTGACGGTCGGCGGACCGGGAGGAAATCCGAGGAAATCCACGATAGAAAAAAGTTCTCAGAGAGTAAACAAGGGATCGGGGTCCAAATGCCGCAAGAATACCGAGATGCGAGACGAGCACTACAGATCTTTTACTCGTAATACTTTACCTGTAGAACTTATCCTTTGTTGATCTTTCTCTGTAACACTCCCTTACTTCTGATTGTTGAAATTATTGGCTATAAATGTATATGTCATTTTAGCCAAAAAAGTATATGTTATGTTATGTTATGTTATAAACACTGATCTTTTATCAGAGATGTTTGTTTTGTAGAAGTTTTTAAAAAAATTAATAGACGGTCTCGCATGAAGTATTTCCTTATTCATTTAAAGTGGACTTTCATTAAGGGGTCTCATCTTCAAGATCAAAGGACTAGTGCACAAATTTTATTTGACCTGGCGCGTTAACTGCTAGCATATCGTTTTATATGCAGTCTTGAAATAATTTACAAATGTTTTTCACTTTGGATTTTTATATTGATTAAAGTACACGTAGAAGGTGATGTTTCACTGTTTCAACGGGTAAAATATAAAATCTTAACCGGGATTGACATTAAAAGTGTACCAAGTTACGAATAACTCTGACGTCGTTTGAATGATATATCCTACACAACAATCGAGAAGGGTGGTGTAGACGTAAGGTGTGGAGGTTGGGATTCGAGCCCCACTGGGATCACGACTGTACTTCCTCATATGACACCAGTACATTTTTCAGGAAGTGGACCGAGAGTGCTCGATAAGAAAGCTTTCTTCACAATCGAGCTAAAATAAACCCGATTTCTGACAGCGCCAATGTTTTAATGCACTTTGTCGGGTTTTCCATTTCGCATCGTTCACTGTTCTTTTTACTTTTAACATTGATAATATATAAGAGAGTTTATTTAACAAAACCAGAAGGTCATGCCCAAGTGGTCATATATTATATGAATGTATGGGAGTGTATGATAGATGAAATGCTTATGTAAATGTATCATTTAAAGCAATGATTCCCATAAAGCTGACATTGTTTGATGAGTATTATATGTATTGAAGATTTAAATTGACCTGTCTTGTTCGAAGCAAATAAAGGGTTAGAAGGTGTCAATCAGAACAGTGGTCCAGTTCGGTTCACAGACGCCCAGATTCTTTTATTTTCCGTTTACATTCGTTACATATAAATTTCTGCTTTTGTTTTGTCATCATTTGCTATCAATGGCGAGCAAAACACATTGAGAAAGTACGAATCGGAACTGTTTAATATTGCAATTGTTCTTAAATATCTATAAAAATGGTTGGTGAAAAACGAATTGGAACTGTTTCGTTGTATCCTAAATATGAGTCTTAATCGTTGTATTGTTGAAAAGGTAGGTTTTTGCCTATAGACATACCAGATCGGTAAACTACGAGTATAATCTTACGAGATCTGACCAAAAGTAACATGCCAGTGCATTTGTTTTATCCTAAACACATTAACTTCGCTGATTTTGTGCAAAATCCATGCATTTTGGTGTGTTTTCGCACTGTTTATCGTTGAATCCTCAGCATTCAACTTGCATTACTTTCACACGCACGGATGTCTGAAAAAGCCGACAAGCTACGGTCATGCAGGACAGATGTGGGCATTGCGTAAGAGTATTCAGTTCATCAGAATTTGCGAATAACTATAAAAAATACACGAATCGTGTTTTTTTTTAATGAAATCGGCCATATTTAGTTGGAGCCTTGTCGTTACGTTAGTCGGAGCAGCATCGTTAAATTGGAGCCGTTGCGTTTTGCCGATACAGTGTGTTTATTGTCACAGAAAATGTGAACGACTGTAGATATCTACAAACACGTTCCGTGTTTATGACACTGCAAACATAACAACTCATTTATGCTGACACTGTAAACTTCTAAGTCGGCAATATGATTTGTTATAATAATTCCCTAGGATTAATACATACAAAAACTGATGTTATTGTATTACGTGTCTGAATAAAGCAATCAGTGCATTCCATATTAATCCCGATTCTAAAAACCAACTTCATTATTAGATAATATTTTTATGATAAAAAAGAAGTACATGTATTGAGAATTTAGTGCTAGACTATAAATCCTTCCTTTTTCGTTATAACAGCTGTTTTCTTAACCTAATCTACACTCTTCAGACCGTTATAGCAGTAAAAATTGTAATGTATTATGACAGATTCTGCTTAAAACATAATGTAATCTCATTATTTGCAAAAATGCTGCAAATAGATATAAGCAGTGGAACGTAGATGCCTTGGAAGACATACTGTAAGGCAGTATCAGACCATCGTCGGAACCCACGGTTAATTCCTGCCGCTTCTCCCCGTCATATATGAATAGCCTGGGTTACCGAGGATGGTATCAGACAAGAACCGCTTCATCTGATGCACACCTTAATTAAAATTACTAGGTTTTGTTACCAAGTGACCACATGCTATACCTAACAAAATGATACAAGATCGAAAAAAGAAAATAACTGTAACACAGTATTGGTTAAATCTTACACTTTCCACAGAGACTGCTTTCATATACATGTACAAACTAGTAATCTTAAAACATTTATATTGTTTATCTTCGTACAATGACCTAACCGGTTGGTCTGATTTTTCAGAGTTTGTTACATAAGTTGATGTTTGTTTCCCAGACAAATCGACACACCTTTGTGCAGCCCCAGTACATTCACGTATGCTAGTTACGATATCAATTAACAACAATAACCTTGAAGAACGTTGGTACCTTCTGCAGTTTATTGTGTATGTACATGCATTAAACAATTAGATTCTCGAAATCAACCCAGTAAGAATATCTAAATTTATCATGGGCTCTACACTAACCCGTTTTAGCCTTTTCTTTTTATTTAATAGGTTTTATTGGGCCATTATATAATCTGATCTATGGCTAAAGTAGTTTGTTAAGAAAAACAGTATTTAAAAAAAAACAGCCCGCACCCAATTTCAAGCGTATATGTATAGGTTATAGGTCTATATTACAGGAATAAACAGATTTATTGCGATGGGGCGTCAGCGAACCGACGCAATAAGTTTGTTTAATCCTGTAATATGGATCTATAACCGGCTTACAGTTTGTCCCATCTACAGACAATATTTGTATTGAAATATATAGAGATTACCTAGCTCTAAGATGTCACAGTCTCACTTATTGGAAAATTATTTTATAAATAAGAGATATTGAGTCAATATTGAGAATACATTTTGCTTTTTTAAAAATGAAATGGGGGAATTTGATTGGATCGGAAAGTAGGGCAAGCTGTAATTTTGCTTATTCATGTAATATAGACCTATAACCTATACTTATTGCGAGGGAGCGTCAGCGAACCGAAACAATATGTTTGTCTATAATATTGTTTATACCGGGATTAACGTCAAAATGAATACCGAGCTTAATGAATGCCGGCAACCATACGACGATGACGTCGTAAAAATGTCGTCATGTTCACTATGCTTTCTGATGACGTTTCCCGCGATTTTCGACATTTTATTGAAACAAATTCAACATAAGAAAAATTGTTCGTTTCAATGTAACGTTACTATAATTTCAATCGTGAATATCAAAAAGTAGTTATTTACTCGTGGCTGCTCCAATCGTAAAACTATCACTTATGGTGCCCACTCGGTGAAATTATAACGAAAATGTCAAAATTATGGTCAAACTGTTCAGTGACAATTTTTCCAAGTGCTGCGAACGATGTAGCTCTAGATTCTCTGTTTTATATTGTGAACATATAGTATTGGACTGTCAATTTACCTTGCGTTACAGGATTTTTATTTGAAGCATTATTCAATTTTCTGGATCACTTTTTTTAACAAAGTATTTGACATTAAACAGAAAACAGAAGATAGTTGGCTTACTTACAGGTTTCCATAATATTTTAGATGACAATGAGCTCAATCATTCACTACTGGTAAGATTAGTTCCAGTTTTAAGTAAGTTATGGGAACACTTTCACAAGGCAAGATGATGATAATGCGTCTTTTACACTTTATCTATAGATACGACTACATAAGTCAACAAATTGTTTGATTATGTTTTGACCATAAATTCTTACATGTAAGTCATACGATATATGATTATCTTTATTTTTAATTGTAATGTCGACCTTTTTGTTCCTTTCCAGATTAACCGTATAAAACGTATATAATGCTGTATAATGCTGTAAACAAACATTACTAAATAGCCGTTGGCACACCTATATGTATCTCTCCTGTTTACTGCTACGCAAATATAGAGTTCCTTATATTTTCGTTTTCGTAGTAAGGGCTTTGTATCTGTATAATGGCTACGTATCTGTATAAACATGTTCATTTTCTCTTGGCCTGTCTAATGTATTACAAGTAGGAGTAAATGTTTTTTCTTCATTGTCTTGTATTCTACATTGTATAATTCTCTTTGTATTCTCTTAATATAATTTATGTTGTATAATTGTATTGTCATTTGCCTTGTAGCATGTGTGCAGGGTGTTTCTTGTGCCATTTACCTTGTATCTGACATGTTGTATTATGTCCGTTCTTAGTTTGTATAGTTTGTGCTTATTTTGTTTAGTTGTTTCTTTCCCTTGTCGTGTAAAAATGTGATATTTTCTGTTTCTGTTGATTTGTGTTGTATTTTGTATTCTCTTTATTTGTTGAAAAAACCTACTCATCTTTAAGGTGAAAAAATCAAATCAATCCATCAACTTGCGTAGGCTTAGCATTCACGTGGGCAATATTAAGGCGGCAATTACAAGATGCTGATTTATTTCTCTCTTAAACCACAGTTTCAATCTGGTATGGGTCCATCATTATTTAATATATGATTTAGATATGAAAGTGCAGGAGAAAAATAGATATATTTTAGACATAGAAAGAAAGTCAGAATTTACACTTACTGCTTTATCAAATAATGACTGTCTTAAATCATCATATAGATAACAATCAAGCATGGTATGAATCTCGTCTTCAACATTGTCACAAAAGGGACACTTCCGGTCAAGTACTTCCAGACCTTCATAACGTGCGGTTTCTATACGTAAAGGTGCGACACCACATTGAAATTTACTAAATGTCGCACGATGATACGGATACATAATGAGTTGGCAATAAGATTCCGTACTATAATCGTCTTTAAAAAGGCGATAAGTACGCAACTTGGTCCTGCCTCGACCAGAAGGACCCGTGACCATGTTCAGGCACTGAAACCAATCTACCTTAAATTTGTCAAACAATACATTGACCCTTTTTTTTAAACACAGCTTGTTTCGGTATTGCAGACTCGATATCAGCATATTGCTGTAAACCGTTTGTATTAAACATGTTGGTGACAATAAAACACCAATCTCTACATGATATCTACCTGCTAAAGACTTAGTCCAGAGTGCAACACGTTTATTCATTCTATAATCATGCATAGTTGACAGTCGTACCCATTACAAACAAATAGATTTCCATTTCCGAATTTCTGGAGGCACCCATCCCATTTCGCCCGAGACTGCAACGTTGGGAGTATATCTACCGACGCCCAAAAAGAATCTCATCGCCCGATATTGAACCGCGTTGATGCCTGTATAAGAACGGTAACCCAATAATTATGGCAGCTCCATAACTAATAGCAGGCCAGACAGAACAATCGTGCATTCGTGTAAAATATCAAACGGAAGCCCACCAATTGATTTACATTTCGCAATCAACAGACCAAGTGCACGACTTGCACCCTGAGCTATAACCTTCGCCGTAATATTATAATCTAAATGTTCATGAAGAACCAAACCAAGATGCAAATATCTATGAACAACCATTAATGTATCATCGCCACATGTAAATTTCGTCGATGTTTTATAAACAGATATAGGGCGAAAGTGCACAATCTTACTTTTGTTATGATTTATGTACATAATTATCATTGATACTACACCAATCATTAAGTGCATTTAACAGAAGCTGTAGATCTTGTTCATTTTTTGCTAACAATACAATATCATCAGCATACAATAAAATACAAACTTTTTCATTTCCATATTCTACATCTATATCAAGTGATTTCAAATATAATGCAAGATCATTTATGAACATGTTAAATAATAAAGGAGATAAGATACACCCCTGTCGTAAACCTGACTTAACGGGGAACCACTCTGTATGTTACATATTTACTCTAACAGATGACGATATATACGGAATATTATAACAGTGGGTTGATCTGCGGCGTCGTATCTTTTGAGTTGGCTGTGTAGTTCCGGATCACACGAGAGGCGGAGCCACGAGTGTGATCCTGATCTATGCAGCCAACGAGAAAGATACACACGCAGATCAACCGACTGTTATAATATACCTTTTATTATATACCTTTTACCGAATATCATATGTTAAATTTTATATAAACGTTAATTTGTGTCATTAATGGCAAAAATCAACATAACGCACTATTAATGGCACTATTAATGGCAAAAATCAACATAACGCACTATTTCGTGTCACGTTTTATATGACGTCGATGACGTCACTTCCTTCTTCCGTGTATAAACAAACAACATTAATAAAAAGTAAATGCAAAATGTAAATCATCTTTCTGGCTTATTTAACGCGAAAAAGACGTTGTATTCATTTGTCTTCAAATGTGACATTAAAAAAATGTGACGGCAATGGAACTACACTTATTTTACTGCATCAATGTGGATCTATTTTTCAACTTTTAGCGTAGGAATATGATATGAATATGCATTTGTGTACAACTTACACGGTGGACAGATAAGATACGGCTCAATCCATCTGATACGGAAAATTTGATACGGGATGTTGTATTTTACTGCACAAATACTAAAGAAAATTCAGATAAACATTAGTAGGAATATAATAAAGATGTATACAAAGATTGTATAGCCGTTAATATTTTTCCTTTAACACCAACATTAAACATTTTTCTTCCAAAGCATATCATAATTTATATAATCAAAGGCCTTCTTAAACTCTATATTTACTACAATGTCCTGAAATTATCAGGTGCTATAATATTGTACACAGAGATTAAGGAAAGTTACGATATATACTGTGAAGCATTCTTTATAAGTTTAAGAAAATTATAACATTAATCTCGATAAAACGCGTGTTTAAGGAAACAGGTATTAGCAATATCTACGGCTACATATCTTGTGAGAAAGAAGCCAATCCTCTGAAAGCTTAACCGCCAAAATAACCACAAAATCAACGAATTGTTTTTACGCTATTGGACTCCATAAAGGACACAAAAAAGTCATGCATAATGTACACGTACAAACTTTTATGTCAATATTGTATCCAGGGGACTTGCAGGCTATCTATTAAGGTAACAATATATCAAGGCCGCCCCTGAGTTTAACTGAATTTTCATTTGCCAGAATCATTTAAGTTTTATTTATCTTTTATTATATTTAGAAAATATGTAAACATATGTGTTTTTGTAGATGAGTTTATTTAGATGTAAATTTAGTGATTTAAAAGTTTCTAAAAATTGGTTCACATCATCACTTCTAAGAAAGATATATACATTTTGCAGATTCTGGCGGATAAAATTTCAGCAAAACTCAGGCGCTCCTATAAGAGGCAACTCATTTCCCAGACATGTCAAGTCTGGCTTCAATGTATTTTCAATGTCACATTATCTAAATCTTATATACTTTTCTTTTATGTCAACATCTTCTCAACAGAAGAAATTTACGGGGTTTCTTCAAATCAAAAAATAGATTAGACATTTGAGCTATCCAATATGCACCCTAAGGTTACCTTGTAATAGTTTCTATTTTCGTATCAAAATGTCAAGTCGGCAGAACATACATGATAAATAAATGAAGAAACCAAAATGTTTTTGTCTGGTAGTGTTACAAATCGAGGTGTTAAAATGAAGCAGTAATTATAGAAGTAGGCCTATTACGAATAACCCATATTCATTTTCTGGTCAGACGTTAACTCCATACAAAGTCAGACCAATATAGGCGTACACGTATATTTAAAACAACAAACTACCAATTTTTTGTTCCAATTTTGTTAGTTTTAGAGACGTTTCAAATGGGACAAAAATGACCGGTGTATCACCATTGTGATCTTTCGCTGTCCGTCGTCGTGCAAACGTAGGCAACAATTTTGCTTCCAATGACATTTTCATTGGTCCAATTGTATACCAAATCCGCATTGTTTGGTGGTCTGCTATCAACATTGTTCAAGAAATTTAATTCCGCGTTTCTTCTGTACAATTGAGAAATCCGAATTATCATGTTACTTACTTGAAATTTCTAGATGAACAATTTCCTGTCGTTGAAATTTTCCTTGTCTTTTGTTTACGTTCGTTACGTGCTGATTTCCGACGTCATATAATGACGTCATTTAGTGGAAATGAGACACCATGTAGATACTTAAATGTGGCCGGCATGTGAATGAATTGAAAAATAAATTGAATCTTCCTGTACAAGACAAGGAAGGTTAGATCTAATACATTTTTTTATCATTTTTTACGTAGTATATATTATGTGGATATATTATTTTCCCGACATAGAAATCTAACATCATTCTGGCCTAAGGGTAATATTTCTTTAAGCGTGAAATAGATCTATATAACGTGTCAAAAATTCAAGCAAATAGCACATATTGTCGAATGGCTGTAACGTATGTGTAGTATGGATAGTGTAGTGTAGTGTATAAAACTTAAAATATTATTATCCTTTTGTATGTATATAGACTAAATTCATGAGATTTTTGGGATTAAAGTCTAGCCAACGCTAAATTTTGAAATATAGATCTATATCTTCCTTTACCGAAATTACACACTAACTACCTGCAAAATAGCTTTTTTATTCCGTAGTAAACAATTATATGTGATAAAATACCAGCAAATATTCTATCAATTACTTCTTTGATTTTATTTATTAATAATAAGACAAATTAAGGAAGTTTTTACTTTATTTACATTATTTAGACGTACAATAGGTAAAGACGACGGTGATCGTATTTGAAAATGCAGCTGATACATGTTATTACGTTTATTGTATTGCATTACATTTATTACAGTTAAAAGTAAGTTTATATATATGTGAATTATAAAGTAATGTTAAATTTTATGTAGTGTTTGTCAAAGCATTTATGAAGCCCTATTACAGCTTTACTGAATAAATAGTTGAGAAACAATGTCTTCGTAATAAAATACTTGCTGAATTGTGCATGTGAATTTAACTTGTTAAGATTTTATTCAATAATATTATACACTTTGTCATTTTTTATATAATTTATTGGCCGTTGTAGAAAGCCATACTGAAATATTAGTTGCATATATTGTTTATGTGTACCTAAATGTGTATCCTTCTTAAAATAAAGATATTTAAAGAAATGTAAACTGATTAATGTACAAATGGATACAAACGGGTTTTCACAATACTATTACTTCTTTTCATTGAAATTCAAGGAAATCTGTATCATAATTATAGTGACAACATTGAGACACTATGTTGTCACTATACTATATTACAAGAATTCTAAAGCATAATAATTTTCGTCAAAACAACGTTATAACAATGAATATTTTAGAAATGTTAAAGGCTGTTCACGCTTGGCGTGTGCGTGTCTTCCACTTGTCCGGTGAAAGAGGTGCATGCAAAAACTTTTCTAAAAATACACCATTGAGTGTTCTTATTTTTTGTAGTTGTTCGATGATATATATCATCCGCAGTTTCTGTATAAAGGTACTCATTTTTATTGTTCATTTGTATGTTTTCATCAGGATCGACAAGTTCCATGATAGAACCATCGCTTATTGTCCTTTTCATCGTAAATTGTCTTCAGATAGTAAACTATGATAGATCGGCGCTCTTCTGAGCAAGAACACACATTCACGCGCGCGCACACATACACGCACACAAAATACATGTTAGTATACACACAACATATATCAAATAAAACAAGTTAGTCAATTGTAGTACGTTACAGCAATATGACAATTACAAGAGACAGAATGTTTGTACGTTGATGACACAATTTACATAATTATTTCATGACACTGTATGTATACAAAATGGTAGTCATTAATATATCTTATGAGATCTTATCATTTCACTTTCATCTCACTTTTTGTATTTTACATAGTAAGTCTGTTTATAGCGACAAAATCTATTGAATTATTCAATCATTTCTATCCACTAGTTATTCCTTCTTGGCAAAATTAAGGTTGACTTGGCGATGACAACCATAAATATACAGGCAATATCGTCCCTGGGATGAATCGGCAACAGGTCTTGCAAGAAACCACAGTCTCTACAAAATGTAGGATCATACGGCAGGCCCGAATTCAAGTCCCTCTAACATTGAAAGGTAACAAAGGTTCACAATTGATAATGTAATAAGTTGTTCTTCGTAACAAATATACACCACTATTTACATGAACAATGTACTGTAAACTAAACTTGCATTAATTTGAATAATTGAAATCACCCAGTAGATTCGGCATCTAAACAACAAGATAATCTGCAGTAATAATCAAAAGTAAACAACAGTTTATTTACATACTGTTTAGAAGCGTTCAACAGCTATTCTTTCAAGTTCCTTTCGGTTAACCTTACCGCTTGATGTTTTGGGAAACTTTTGCAGGAAAATATAAAACTGCGTAAAGAATGTAAACAGTCCTGGTTTGTCTGCATGGACCTGTTTGTTAATAGTAGGCGAAAACGTAGTTGTAAGAAGATGATCATCGAGATTCTAAGCATCCTTAAACGCAAAAAACAGATGAGCCATTCTGAACGTATTGTTTGGGAACTAATCATAACAGGTGTTAACTATAGCCTATATGATTGTTTTTATATTTGGTAAATCTAGATATTGTAGTAAGGACTCAAATCTTGGTCACTTGATCAACTTTTTACGAATGTGAAGACAGTAGTAACATTTATTACGTATTATAATGTTTGAATACTGTATAGGTCACATTTATTACCCGATCTTCATGAACCTGTTTCAGATTGTTTGTCCCTAAGTAAGGAAGGCCCAATTTAACACTGTGACTGACGCGCACAAAAAAAAAAATATATGGCTGGTATGTTGCAGAGACTTTTCAAGATGTTATGCCAAGTCATGTTCGTATGCGGTCATCAAAAGTTGTAAAAGTTTTAAATTTGCAAAATAAAAAACAGTATCAACATTATGATTTCCAGTTTAGAATTAGTAAACGTCTTCTGTATTGTTGTATTCTAAAATTGATCTTACTGGCAAGATTTATATCCATCTATATTTCGCAGGAAGGTTAAGTGCAAATTAAAAAGCTTAAAATCTTGAGGACATATCATTCCAAGTAACGTCATGTAACGTCATTCACCTCGGGGCTCATTAATAACACACATACATTTCTTTACTTCTCCACCGTTTTATTAACATAGATATAAATCATAGTTTAAGTTCTAATGTAGTCTCAAGTCTCTATTTGCACAATTTCTGTTCAACATTTTAACTCTATATTTTCGAGCCGAGCTATATCGCTAAAACCCTTACTCTCTGCCTAACTGCATCGCTAACATGTCTGACCATCTCTAACTGTTCCGGCTTTTTAACTCCATCTCTCTGGTCTGGTGTGTTTTATGTCCAAACTTAAGCCAGACAGCTCTCTCATTAGGTACTTTCTAATTAATTCTATTATGTAATAAAATGCCCATTGGCCGTACATTTGTAATATTTTTTTGACAGATATAGGAATGTGTCCTTTCGGCTGTCAAATGAATGCTTTCTGCATGATTCGGAAACATATTAAATGTACAAAAGTATATCGGATATAGCTTATAGCATGTTTGTTTTTGACAGTTTTACATAGAACATACGTGAACCTTTCACTTGTCATATGCAAGTTTTCTGTAAATGATATATATAATATATCTAATCTACTAGAAAAATATGCAATGTATATGGTCGGAAATGCTAGTTACATTACACAAGCGATTAACGACCCAGGTTTGCTGATTTATAAGCCGACTTACAAATTCATCAAGAAACACACATCATCTGTATATATGAAGGTGGGTCCCATTTAATGTTGAATTATCTTCAAGTAGCACGCATCTAATCTAATATGCATAATATATACATAGTGTATGTTTTGAATTACATATGTACTTATGCATGGCAATGCATGAGGGTATGATTTGATATACATTTATAACGAGTGCATGATAACAAGTATATAGCACAAATCATTTTGTTGTCTTCTTTCACAGTAATATTTAAACAAATCATTTCAAAGGAAATAATGGAAGAACTATATGAAGAAAGTCATATAAAGATCGCAAAGTACAATAAGGAGGTACTAGTAAAGAATATCAAACAATGTCTGCAGCAACATGCCACCTCAATGCCGGACAAAGAGGCTATGATTTTTGTTACCACCGACGGCAGGAGACAGAGTGTAACGTGGTCACAGTTATACGAAAGGTCATGTTCAGCTGCAAGATCAATAACACAACTTGGTGTACAAAGAAAGGAAATAGTTGCTATCAATCTGAGAACATGTCCTGAATGGCTTTATGCAGCATTTGGCGCAATGATTGCAGGTGCAATTCCTGTTAGTATTTCGTTCACGTATACAGATGGTCGCGATTTGGTGGCTATGATGGAGAAACTTAAATATTGTTCACTGCTTGTAATGGATCCTGGGCTTGATAACGTAAACTGGAATATCATTCGGAAGCTGTTGGATGATTATAATGCACAAGGAGAGGTTAAAAGTACGAAACTGGCGTACTTGCGTTACATGATAGGTGTTGGCTTTGAAAACTGCTGCGAGGAAGTGAAAGATTTTCAAGATTTATTTCAGGATGACAATTTTGACATTATTCTTCCTGATATAGAAACTGACGACACTGCGATAATGCTTCAGACTTCGGGCAGCACAGGAGTTCCAAAATTTGTTGTACATACACACGCATCTCTTCTCTCCATTACTGGTTCAGATAACGCCTGGGTTGATGCAAAGTATCTATTTTTTAACGAACGACCATTTAGTTGGATCGGAGGTTTTCCACTTTCAGTTTTGACGGGACAAAGTAGGGTTACTGTATCTGGGTTCTGTCCTGCACCAATCAACCAATCAGCCTTTATGAAAGACATCATTGAAAAAGAGAGATGTACATTACTATTAGCTTTGCCGCCATTTCTCGCCGAACTGATCAAGACCCAGGTAGCTGTAATTTTTTCATCCAATAATTAATTCCGGTGATTCCCAATTTCAGCAAAGTGAAATTTGTTCCTCTTTTGGTCTTTTATTCACAGAAAATTAAAAGATTTAGGATATTTTCCGTCGGAATGAAAATTAAAACGTTGGAATATGTTATCCTTTACATATCAAATGTACATCAAAAACTTTCGCTTTCAAAAATTAAATAGATAAAGATCGTTCAAGGGTTAATCAGTTGTTTGTAAATGTGCCACACAAGCTTTCTGTAAGTATTTCAAATGACTTTTGAAGCTCTTTTGCTTTCAAACTGAGTTAATCATGAAATTAAAAAATGCTAAAATTAAGGAGAGTTTTATATAAATGAATGTAAGCGAATAATTTTGAAAAAAAACAACTGTTTTACACTTTGTTTTTATGGTCGTAACTAGTAAGATATTAAACAAACAAAAAAACATCAAATTGTATTGTATATTTATTATTATGTATTTCTTCATCGACTGTAAAAAGATCATGAGTCTAAGCTATTGTATTTAATATTCTGTTTTACCTACTTTCTTATGTTTCTTGTTATTTTCATTTGCACAGGACGAATTGCCATCTGACTGGCCGTTGATTGGTATAATAACAGGAGGCCAACCTCTGACGAAAATGTTGAGAGAGTGCATTGGTAAAGTTGGGAAATTTTTAGGCTGTCTTTACGGTTCAACTGAATCTCTGTTTTTAAATCAAGCTTTGGTATCAGATGGTAGAACATTCAGCGAGTTTGGGTGCGGTTTTCCGCTTAAAATACGTGGTTTGGAAATGAAAGTGGTCGACGAAAATGACAAAACTGTGCCTGTTAATACATCGGGAGAGATATATGTACGGTCGCCGGGATTGTTCACTGAATATTTGAATGATCCAGAGAAAACGAAAACGGCAATGGCCTCCGATGACTGGTACAAGACAGATGATATTGCATATATGACTGAAAAGGGAGAATTTTTCGTCAAGGGGCGAAAGTCAAATATAATTATTTCGGGTGGAATGAATGTGGCACCGGAGAATTTAGAAGAGGTCATTAAAACCGCCCCTGGTATTGAGTCAGTTGTTGTTGTTCCAGTGCCAGACAGTGTCTACTATCAAGTCATCTGCGCATGTGTTATCAAGAAAGTCGGCTCTGATGTTAGTGAGCAGGATCTCCGAAGCTATTGCGAATCTGTCCATGCAGATAAACCAAGACTTTTCACAGTACTTCCGTCGCTTTACCTTTTCTTGGAAACATTTCCTGAAACAAATACAGGAAAAATAGATAGAAATGAATTAAAAAGTATTGCCTTTGCTAGGTTTGCAAATATGTAAAAGCTCTTTTGTGTGAGAAATACTGGCGTTCTTTAGAACGAAGTATTCACAATCATGAACACCGATTTGTAACTTTTTTCAATTGAATTATTCTTTTTCTCAAAAAGGAAATACGCTTAAGAGGTACAGACGAATTTTAAGTGAAACAAGTCGTGATTTTGTGGAATTTTCAATTTAGTTCTGTAAAACTTCGGAGTTTTTCATATTGTGGTATATTGTGGCCTATTTTTGCCAATTCGGTCTGGCGTGTTTGAAAGTGCGCCAATATGACATAAATCAAAATACGTTGTTCTGACCTGTTGGCACCCCGCCGATACGCCAAATTCACACATGTCATTTCCCACTTGTACGACACTTACCGTATTGGTCTATCAGTGCACTTGTTTGTCGGTCTGGTGTGTTTGCGTGTTCGCAGGTCCCCTACACACCAAAACGACAAAAAAGCTCGCCATTACGACATTTTCATATGCGCAAGAACGCGACACTGAAATGTGTCGTTCTCGCGTCCTTTGATTGGCGTATTGTCTCCTCAAATTTCTCATTCTGGAGTGCTGGCTTCCCGCCAACGCACCAGAACGACAAATAAGTGTGCCAATACGACACATAAGCTTTTTGTTGTTCAGGCAGGGCGCAAAAAAAAGTCAAATGTGACTTTGGCGTGTTTGCGCGCATTATTTGTCGTTCTATCGTGATGTCGCCAACGCACCAGCACGCCAGAACTAGATGACAGAAATCAGCCATCATATTTTTTTATATTATTGATGTTTTCATCATGTAACACATTGTGCATGTTTAATATAAATAATTATTAAGATTTATGATGATTTCATGATATTAAGTTGAAATCTGAAATATTTTTTAATTCGTATGCCAGCATGTATAATTCGTGATTTTGTTTATCTAAATCTCTCAAAAATATGCCCTTCATTTCTTAAATATATACCATTGATGATATGGTGAAATGCCACGCGGGGGATATTTGGAGATGGGGTGAGGGGTACATATGTTTTGCCGAAAAGTTTGTTATTAACATTCGAAAAACAGGTCTACTCAGTGAATCGGCGTCAAGAGACCGGCTTGCATTGGGAAATAGACAAGAACATTATTTGTATCATTGATACACATGCATTTATATTTGAACCAGTGACAGTTGTCTGAGGAGTTAAGATTAGTGTGGGACCTGCATTCGTCAGTGAACTCGTTCAGCTGGTGTCCATACAGCGACCACGTTTTTAAATCGGTATAAGTTACTATGCACTAAGAAGAGTAAAGTAATCTCCCTCCATTACGTGTTTTAATTGCATTTAAGACGTATAGATATAGATAAACAAATTTACTTCTAACAATCAATATTCTAAATATCAGTGCAGTGAACTTGTTTCCAATTGTAGTTATAGATAAATAAGCCTCTCATTTGTCATATATCACCAAACATTAAACGGATGTCAGTTTAAAGACACCTATTGACAGGACTTGACATAACACTTTGAAAACGAAATTTATGCTGCATATGCGTCTGGTGTGAAAGAGGACGTAGACGTCTCTCACCACTATTGGCAATGCTGGCAAACTTTCCGTGAGTGCAGTCTTATAAGATCTTCTAGCATTACTAATAGATTTCTTTTCAGACTCTACTAGAAGGAAATGTGGCTACATGATGCATTATGTTGAATAGAAAACGTTCACAAATCAATCTCAGATTTAATTCAGTATCTTATCGTAGCCTTTGGATCAGGAGAAAGATGTTATACTAGTGCTTACAATCGGTAGAAGCATGCAAGCAAGTGTCGATCCAAGTATATATCTCAACAACGGTTATCTTTCTTCTATGAAGTGAATATTGTGCTGTTACTTCGAAAACGTCTGTAATAATTTAGAAAAATCTTTTAACATTACACAATTTTTGATACCAAATTCAACATTAAAATTTCGCCCTCACTGAAACATGGTGGTTTGAATAGTTTTTCAATAGATTTCCAAAATGTTGTTGCACTGTGGCAAATCAAATCCCTCTCGTACAAATGAGCGTATGGATGCTCCAGAAACACACTCTTTGTGACAATTTTTAACTTCACCTTCTTTGATATCGTCTTTGATTTTTGGGATCCTCATAGGCACAAAAGGGATATCACCCCCTCATATACATTGAGTAATAATATCAGAAGAGGAACCTTGTCATGCTATTTGGGGTCACTAGAGTCGGGGTCAAAGTCACTGTTACTAAAATAGAAAAAATGGTTGTTGCTCAATACTTCGAGTAAGAATATGTAGTGACCAATTGTAATGAAACTTGGTATGTAGGCAGCTTGCGTGGAGAGGAAGCTTGGGATTGCTTTTGGGGTCAATAGGGTCAATGTCACGGTTACTAAAAATAGAAAATGGTTTTCGCTCATAATATATTTCTCAGCAGACTCTGGTTGTAGAAAATGTGGTTACATGGTGCATAATGCTGAAAACATTCAAATGCAATCTTAGATTGAATTCAGTAGCTTGTGACGTGTTCATTTCATAATATGAAATTCGTATACATTTCCGCAAACGAAATAAGTATGCAGGTGACGATCCGTAATCATCTCTTAATGAAGGCGATGTTCTTACTTCCTTTGCAGTGGAGATTGTGTTATTACCATTGTGACCAAAGTTCTACGTTTTATTTCTGTATAAAGTATAAAATATTTTAAGCTCAGCTGTAATATCAGTATAATGTATAAACTACTACTAAAACTTTCGCAATTTCGTGTTCTATAACCACATATGTCGTTGCGTTTTTGTATGGAAACTGAGCGGGACCATGTTTCACTTATGATAATGTGATGCTGATACTAGTGCGTATTTTTACCCTCACGAGTTACTTGGGTTCTAACTAACTGCTTACCCACAGAAGTCGATGCTTTCTATCTGAGCGTCTACACGATTTTATGTGAGATAATAGAGCGTGACTGCACAGTAAGGCCATACACACATTTTGCTGCCTGACACTGGCATCAAGCTCCGATAGATGCATTAAGATTCGAGGTACCTTACAATATGATAGCAGTCGGTTGATCTGCGGTGGTGTTTACTTTGGGATTGGCTTTGTAGGTGAATACTCGTGTGTGCTTTTACACTTTGCAACCAACGAGAAAGATACAACTGCAGATCAAAGTTTATTTAATGTTTTCGAGTGAATTATAGAGTTTTCTCAGTGAAATAAAAGTGATAATCCACAGTTTTGAAACAGTGGATTACCATTTTTATTTTTCACTGTTTTTGCAATCTTTAACCCGGATTTACGTCAAAAAGTATACAGAGCGTAATTAATGCCGGAAACCATGCGACGATGACGTCGTTAAAATGACGTCATTTGCGCTATGTTTTTTGATGACGTTTCCCGCGATTTTCGTTATTTTATAGAAACAATCTCAAAAAAGTGAGTTTTAACCATAAAATAAACAAAAAAATTAAACAGTTGATATGAGTGTAATACCGTTAATTTCCTCGTGAACACGTTGTTATTTTCACTCGTGGCTGCCCACTCGTAAAAATATCACTTTTTTGCCCACTGGTGGAATTAAACGTGAACCAACACTGTATTATAGTTTATTATATACCTATAAATATTATGTAAAAAATACAGCCTATACTCAACCATCAAATACGGCCTGACTGAAAAAAATTCCGTTTTGTATGTACGTGCAATACAAATAGCGCGGCATAATTTGTAAGAGTTCCTTCAGTTGGCCCTAAAATGCACATGACGTTAATAACGTCGCTTTTGACTGGGTCGTTACTATTTGTTTATACGATGACGTCAATAAATTGACGTCGCACACTACGTATATTTCGCGCTAAAAAGGGGTTTTCTTCAATTTTATGCTTATCATATCATTCTAATTTAGTTTATCGTGCAGACAAGTGTCAAAAAGAAAAAAAAAAAAAGTTAATAAAAAAAAAAATATAAAAAAAAAAAAGATTTTTTTCCCCCCCCCCCCAAAAACCCCCCCGGGGGGCACTCGTATGATCCGACGCACGACTCGAGCAAATCCGGCATGCTGGATCACGTTACTATACCAATAACCCTATTATACCATTTATTTTATTTTAAAATATTGTGCTAAATATCATTATGCATCGACCGTGAGTCACGTGAACTTGTGTCGAACCTTTAGGTTCCATTAATGACGTATCATTAGCAAGAGAAACTGTTTTGTGTCATATAAGACGTCAATAATGTGTTTCTGGATATAAAACAAAATCATGAATAAAAAGTAAATTTCATACTGACATCATCTCTCTTTTTTATTAATTTTGTACAAAGACGATATTTTCATTTTTCATTTAAGATGACGAAAAACTGTGTCTATCGCAACATTTTGGCTGGGGGCGCCTGGGTATTTTTGACTGGGTTGTTGTAACCGTGCTTCATATTGAAATACATTCATGTTGGTATGGTTACAGCAGCCACACACGTACACAATTTGAACCTTTTGGTTGCAGCATTTCACTATGAAAACAGCTTTTCGACAGCAAGCAATTTCAACCAGAAGTTTTATCTAGAGGAAGAAACTGTAAAAACAGAAATGTTTTTTTTTTTTTTTTAAATATTCAATATCAAGTGTTTTCGCCCGATTCTTATTTGATAAATTTTGATAAATACATAAACCGTAAATATTTAATTCATCAGAGATTCAATAGTTTACATATAGATCTTTTGAGATTACTTTTCACTCTCAGTATTACATTCAGATCACGGATAATCTCGGAGCCCTTGTTTACTTGTTAGCCAAGTCTTTTTTTTCTAAAATTTTTCTGATAATTTAATTCTTACCCTAATCCTTTTGGTTTTCTAAAATGCTCTCTTATCCGTATTTCGATATGGACAGAACGATTACTACTTGTTTAAAGGAGTGCTGCTTTAAATTTAACTGAGTAATAGATCGAGCAAGTAAGAACATCCTTATTTCTTTGTAAATTTGCATAACGAGTACATTGCAAAAAACTCCATTGATTTGTCTTATGTGTATCATTCTATACAGCTCCATAGAAACACAAACACGCACACTCGTAGGCACACACACACGCACACGCACGCACACACACACACACATTGCATACAAACCCTGTTTGTATAACACACAGGCAACCATCTTTGGCATCGAATTTTCTTGCAAAAACTTTGCTTACATTATAGAAATTAAAATGTATATGAATAAATATAGTGCCTCAGAATCAAAAGTGGGTCGACATTGTTACACTGAGGAAATTCTTAAACCAGAAATTATTTATGAAACATACGAAAACTCTCTAGCAATTTGTCATTTAAAAATTCATTATCTATTTCCTCAAAATAATTAACCACAAGAAGTCCAAAAAATAGATCATCTGAAGGTAATCTGTCAATTAACGCCAGTACAATTTTTACAATATTTAGCTGTAAACACTTCACGACTGGATTGTCTTTTTCCTGTTGTTGAAAGTATTCTGACTTTTTAATCCTATGAAAAACATTTTGAAATAAAAGATTTAAGAATTTACGAAAGAGCGATATAATTTACTGGAAATTATAGATAGAAATTATTGCATACATGAGAAAGTAGACCAAAGTGCTCATTTGACTGGTTGCATTTGAATAAAAATGGACTTGTGGCGGTATTGATATAGTTTACTTACTTAGGAAGTAAGGCCTAACATACTTGCATTATGATGTAATAGTTAGAGGCTAAAATAAAGAAGTTTATCGAACATAGAAACCCAGTCGGTCGCTAGCGCTCCCTCCTTTGGCTTTCTATATTGTATAAAGTTCTCTATTTAGCCTCTAATTATTACATCATAATGCAAGTATGTTAGGCCTAAATAGATTTAAATAAGATAAAACCCAAATTAGGGGTGCTTATTGTTCCTAAGTAAGTAAGGGGGTTTCTATGTTGTATAAATTTCTCTATTTTAGCCTCTAACTGACTTAGTGTTTGCCCTACATTTAGACTTTATTAACAACTGTTTATTATTATAACATATCTCTCTTATTGGTGGTGACAGCCTGCTAAAATATATGGTTCATATCATATAATTTTTTTTTTGTTGAATGGCATTTTCTCTTTATAATATTTGTTTTCATTCGTCTAAGTGTCAGTATTAATAAGTGGGCTATATGCACATGCACAAACAGGTCTATAGAGTATTGCTCTATCAAGATAGAGTGATACACAGAACAACCTGTCTGAGGTTTATGGCAAATAGACAGGGAACATTTTAAATTTTTAGATATTTTCATTGGACAGATATGTAGGGCAAACACTAAAAAAGTATACTGTGCGAACAGTCCATGAATAAGACAGAGTGTCACACTAATATCTTTGTAATGATATTGAAAATATCACAGCAGAGTAAACAATGATTAAAGTTTGTATTTGCAACAGAGTGACAATGAACTTCAGCTGTTAAATAGCAGAAATCGCGTCACTTGTACTTTTTGAACTAACGAACACCAGATATGCGCATAAGTGTAACAGTACATGTTACAAATCACAAGGCCATGACTTATCTTACTGTTTTAAATATCAGCAGACACATCTGCATAGACATGAGTTTAATTAAACTTGCTTTAATCAACACTGATATTTTCACGATCAGATGACTAGTATATTAAAACATAATATATCAAACAAAAAGCATCGGAAATGAGAAGTTTTGTCAGGTTGCCATAGAAACCACCAGAGTAAAGATACAGACGAGTTTGATTGATTCCAATGTACATGTATATGATTGAATTGCACAGTTTCCAAGTTAAAAATAACAACCAAACAGCTAGTCAATTAATTTAGGACGAAACTGAGAGTTTAAGGTAATTCCCTTGTTTAAATGACTACTACTTACTACCAATATCAATGTTAACATTCAACAAGGAACCTCTCATTCTTACACTATATCTTTAAACACTTATCTTGGTTGCCAATCCGGGTGAGATGCTATTCAAGCTAACACGGCCATTAATGAGCAAGCTAGTCCCTGAATATTACTGCAATCTTATCAAAAACAGTTCACCCGCGTGAGTGCATGTGTTGAGTTATTTTTTCTTAGTTGTTGTATGATTATTGTTAATAGAAGGCCTCATGATAAATAAGAAATATGTTACTTTATGTACATATGCTTAATGAGTTCTTAATGCTTCTTTAAATAAAAATATTACTATTATTATTATTATTATTACATTCAAAAATACATATGTTTGGTGCCTTTCATACATTCAATGTACATCTAAATATTTCGAGTTTATTAAATATTGAAAAAATCCCAAAAAAAAAAAAAAAAAAAAAAAAAAAAAAAAAAAAAAAAAAAAAAAAAAAAAAAAAAAAAAACCCCCCCAAAAAAAATTTTTTTTTATAAAAAATTTCAGATGGATGTGTATTGACGACCATCCGATCATGTAAGGCCTCAGACGTAACCTTTTTCAGAACTGATTAAGAATCTTTTACTAGTAAATTATCTTTCATTCTCTCTATTTTACAGAGATGTCTTAATGTATTTTTTTTTGCATTTGCGTTAAATCAAATCTAGAAGTATATAAGTTTTATGTCCGGGAAACTAGTTCATGGCCATAAACAGAGATATATGTACTATTTATAAGGAAACTATATAACGTTAGGTAATATAGGATTAGTTTTATGTATTACTTGGACAAATTAATATAATCTCCCTAACATTTATTAGCATAACTTCCTATATTTACCCTCGTTGTTTTCAGTACGAATATATTTACCCTCGTTGTTTTCAGTACGAATATATTTACCCTCGTTGTTTTCGGTACGAATTTACACGTGATATCCATTGATTTTCTCTCATAATTCTCTTTTATTTGTCTCATTAATAAAATACTTACACATTAATTAATTTCATAGCTCAATTTGCATTAATATGTAAATGTTTTACTGATTTGTATTTCATGTTTTCGAGACTTATCATGAAACCTTTTTTATCTTTTCATTTTCTATATTTGTTCTGATATATATTTTATGTATGTGATTTGACGCTACAAGCTTACATCCGTCTCATTTGCAGGTCCGGATTAATAAACCAAGTCTTTTTCCTGTTCAGCCATGTAGGAATATCAACAATTCTTAACAAAATACACTTTTTGTCGATCCGACATATTAATTTCATATATAAAAAATATAAATAATCGTACTTGTTGGTTTAATTATAACATTTCCATTGAAATGGATTTGATCATCCTCGTGCATTGCGCATTCGGTTGCATGACGTATATATACAATGTGTACTGGAATACAGTAAAAAGTTTATCGCAAAAACGAGGATGTTGACATGACACGAACCATCGTATATTAAAGCAGCAGCTTAGGTTACAAAGTTCGTCTCCTGACTTTGTTTCTTTACTCTATATTTGAACTCTTATTTAATCAAAATGCATTGGAGTGTTTACAAGGATGAAAAAGAATTGACACTATTTCTTTAAAGATCAGACACGGTAAAACTAAATTATTTAAGCATTAATTGACAACAAATCTAATAGCATCCCAAGAGTAAAAAAAATTTCTCATTGAAATTAAGTAAAATTAAAATACAGAGCATCTTTCTTCGGTTTTCAAAGTAACATCTCTTTTGTTACAGTTCATTAATTAAACAAATACTATAATTCTAGTGGAACAGAGTAGACAACGTATATAAAAAAGTTCAATATTTAGAATATTTTTCAAATGTACTAAATTCTTCAAGAATTAATGTGCAATGTTTTAAACCACGTGGTATTTATGCCCAAAATGACAATAATATTTTTATGAAATTTTATCAGTGAATTTTATTCTTATAAAATAGAATATTCCAAAGTTATAATCAACACATTTATGGAGACTGTCTTATTGTTCGCATCGTTGCTTATGAAAGGGAAGTTAGTAATTGTCATTCTAGCGATGACTAGGCAAAAAGTTAAAATGACAAGTTAAGTTACCTGTGGTAGAAAGTATTTTAGAGTTTTACCGTTGATACCGGATAATCCATATGACCAACGCCCTAGAAGAGTTTAGTTATTTTAGGTTTCGAGGGATATTGCAAGATACAGAACGTGTCCCGTTCCAGAGACACTCCTGCAGGTTCTTTAACATGCCCGGTGTACAGCACCTATAGATGGGATTTCGGTTTTTAGGTCTCACCCGAAATACCATTAGTTATGTTAGTGGAGGTCCAGCGAGTTACCACTGGACCACTGATGCGCTCCTGTGGTAGAAAAGCCGCGAAATTTACTTTTATACCTACCGCGGAGGAATATATCAGCTGACCAATGGTTGAAAAAGACAAGTGACCAATAGAAAAGGCTGTACTAATCGAGAATTAAAAGATTACGATTGTAAACAACATTCTTTAAATGATAACTTTAATACGTTCCCAGACTTTGGTAGTAAAATGTATCTATTTGTAGAAAATATTTATTTACCAAACTGTGATTAGAAGTTCGAAATAAATGCAGAAATAATATACTCTATTCTGCTTGAATACCGAAACGAGAGAATGGCTGCTTCCTTTAGTGAATCTTTGTTTCTATGTGATCCATTCACACTTTCTTGCATATCAGCATATCCATTGTTTCTCTTACTTTTATATTTTTTTTCTCATGAACATTAATCTTTATGATTATTGTCTATAAGAACGTGACGATGTGTTTTGAATAATCGGAAGGTTAGACCGATAGATATAAGAACAGGATTAAAAGTCGTCCTTTCTTCAACAACAGGACGAACTTGCAATTTATTTAATTGATAAAATAATCCAATTCGATATACTTCGGAGAATTTGTTTTACTTTAATCACATGACATAACACACACGCGTTCAGCAACGTGATATTAAAAAAGTTTAACTTCGTGTACTTGATTAGTAATTTTTTTCCTTCAGCGGGGCTTCTCTGTTCAGTCTAACTTAGCCGGGGTATCACCAGCGTTATAGTCAAAATAATTGTACTCAACGGATGAATATCGTTATATTTTTTGCTAGGCGCTATCTAGCCAGTAAAATGTCAGTATGTAAAATGGGTCTGCATTTGGTGTCGAATCATTGAGACTACCACTAACGTCTTGTATATTCATAAAATATTTTCAATATATAGGTATGGCACCTTATATATTACCCTTATCGCCAGCTACAATTGCAGAAAATACATTAAACTTTTTATTCATTTTACGACGACTGCAATACAAATTATACTGCTAGAGCACGCTCGTTGGCAAGATAGTCGCATTGTTGTGGCCATTTACGGTGGAGGAAACCGGAGTACCCGGAGAAAACATATTGATCCCATGAATGGAAATGCCAAATGAATAAACAATCCCTTCTGCTAAGCTTGAATTCATACTAAATCCATTTACGTGTGTGTGTCTGACACAGTTCATTCCACCTACATCCGGAGCCATGATAACATTTTATTAAGAAAACGCAACACCAGTTGCTGCGATCCATAGCCATATTTGTACTGAGGACCAATTATCTCTAAATATGACAGCATTATTCTTTCGGTTAATGCAGGCTTTTCCAGAGACTGATTGTTTGGTTATGAAGTTTGGCATTCATGTGCGCTCCGTCAATGCATGTTACGCATGCGCAAAATAACTAAATAAAAGCAGTCAATTTACCTGGTTAATTGAATCACAAAGAGAGTTAAAATTGATTTACCAAAATAAATTTCACAACATTTTTGAAAAATACTGCAATGCCATTGGACAAAAAATAATTTCAAACACTAAGCTGGGTTCACTTAAACTTTAAACTGTGCGAATAGTTCGTGAATGTCACACTAATTTCTTTGTAATAATGTGAAAATGTCACAGCAGAGCAAACCATGATTGTATTTGTGACATTATGACAATGAACCATAGCTATATATAATGTGTGCGACGTTTTAAAAGCAGACATCGCGTAACATGTGCTTTTTGAACTAACACACACTAGACATGCCCACAAGTACAAGGCCATGATTTATCTAACTGTTTTAAATATCAGCTGACACATTTGCATAGACATCAGTTGAGACTAGTATAATAAATACTGATATTTTCACGATCAGATAACTCAGATAACAGGTATTTTAAAGTCCCAGGATCTCTTTGAATTTACTGAAATTGTAAAATGAATGTACTGATAGGATAATGATAGAACCATGTTCTATTTACTTAAAAACACTGTTGACATGTTCATTTCTTTTGTATTCAAATCGTTTCTTCACAAAAAAGAGTTGCCTCAAAGCCTTTCTTATTTTTTGCAATATTATTGAAATAAAATACTGCTCTATATTTCGAACATGTACGTCGATTTAAAAAGTTAGGAATATTTTTTGTACGAAAAAGGTTAAGTCCGCCGGTAAGACATCTTTTTGGTAAAATAAGAGCTACTTGTTATCGTGAGCCTGTGACTTTAAAGACAAAGCATTGAATATGCAAAGTTTTGTCAGGTTGCTAAAGAAACAAACAGTCAAGATACAGACGATTTTGATTATTTTTTTCGATGTATAGGAGTAAAATGCACTTTTTAGGTGAATCTTAACACTCAAATGGCTAGTGGATAATGTTTCCTAAAGAAAACTGAGGGTTTAAGGTAATTCTTATGTTACATAACAATTACTTACTACCAATATCGGTGTAAACCTTTAAAAAGGAACCTCTCATTCTTACAATATGTCTTTCGAAATGAACACAAATAAGGTACTGGTGCCTATATAGTATATAGTCATAAAGTTTACCAATAGATAACAAAAGTTTGACATTTGAACTTGTTTCCATATGAACTAGATTTGTCAACATTTTGCGTGATATGGTATTTATGTACAAACTGATAACAGCAATTTATGAAAACAGTTATCACTGATTTTCACTCAAAAATTGAATATTAAAGTTATAATCAACACATTTAAGAATCGCTATAGCGATTACAGTTTAATAAGTCTGCTTATCTTTTAAGTCACTGTATGATTAGAACTACTGTACTAAGTTTGACACAAACACAGAAATACAATATTCTATTCTGCTTAAATATCAACGGTGAATCCGTATCTTTTTTCTGTGTGTTCTGAATACACTTTCTTGCATATCATATGTTTCTCTTACCTTTAGAATTTATCAATCTATGTAATTATTGTCTTTTAGGCGATGGGTAGTCAGAAGGTTCAGCCGATAAGCATAAGAACAAAACTAAAATAATTCGTCGTCTAGTTTTTAGTACAAAAAGACGAACTTGCAACTTATTCAATCAATTAATAATCAAATTTGATATACGTTCGATAATCTCTGTCTCTTTTTGAAAATAATTGAAGTGTACGTAAGGTTGTCTTGTACAAGAAATCTCTTTGAAATATATAATTTTACGGTTGTGCCTGAATCTTTTTTTACTCAATTACAAAGTATCCCCCAAACTCAACCAGGCACCCCCCTCTCTCACACAACTAGACCTACATGCAGAAAACTTACTATTGAAATTAAGTAATATTCTTGGTAATTTCCTTGCAGAAATGACAAACGATTTTTTATGTTCTGAATTCACATCTAAAATTCAAAATGAAATAAGATCTGTCGCTTTCAGATAATTGTATTTTATTTGTAAAAGTTGCTGTCTCATGGGCTTACCATTGTTTCAGCTAATTGACTGCTCTGCTACTCAACTTACTGAAACTGTTTGTAATAATGTGTCACGTCTTTTCGCAAGTTTCCCTCTTGGTTTGTGATGCTATCATATATTAGAATTTGATCAAATAATATAAGTACATCCTGGTTGTTTCATTTTTTTAAATGAATTAGTTCGTTCTAATTGCTGAGCATGAAAAAAGAGCTATTTTTAAAGAGAAAAGGAGCAAGAACACGAGCAAAACACGTTTTCTTCCTTCATTATTGCTAACCTGATAAAAATTAAGAAACCAAACACGACCACTGGTCTGAAATATCTGTCTAAAATATCAGCTAGTGTAAAAAATAATTTATGCTGTTTTCTTTACATGTGATGAATTTTCAATTCAAATTTCAACAATAAATAAGAAAGAGGAAGTACAAGAACGTCACAGAGATAGACAACCTTGATGTAATTCTAAAGCTGATTTTATAGTCAATGTGGATAATCACGGGATCAAATTATTCCTACATCGAACCAATAGACGTATTTTCTGTCGCTTCGGTTCGCATAACCGGAAAGTTCCCACTGTGTACATAAAATCTTGAAAGAACAATATGCCCACGGATTAAGCCGTTCGTTGTGCTTCCAGAACACGACAGTCTTTCGGAATATTTCCCCGGACGTTTTTCTAGATGTTCAAATGTGCCAATCGTTATTGCGTTAGTGCTATTGAATTTCTTCAATATCCATCATTTTTACTTTTAATCAATGGTCTATATGCATATTCAAAGTTTCCATGTAAAGGCTGAACAGTGCTTTTAACTTTGGATTCTGCTTTTCAGATTAAATATTTAAAGTGCTTATTACATCATACTATGTCTCAACTTTAATGGCAAAATTGTCTGTAGCTATTTTTCATTTTTTCTTCATTATTTGCACACCGATAATCAGATGAAAGAATTATTCGGAGTTAACATTTTGCAGGAAAAATATATAAGACCTGTCTACATACACATACACATTTACATATGAATTAAAAAATCTACTTTGACGATTTATTGATATTGTCAAACAAATCACACCAAAAACCAAATGCCAAAGTCACATTTAACTATGATTCAGCACAGTCCGTCGTGCCATTAGAGAGACAATCACATGCTTATGCAGTAATTCACTATGTAATTTCTCCTTAGTAATTAAATGAAATAACGATATGATAAACGAGAGAAGGAAAAGGGGGCCACCATCACTCTAAGTCGATTACTGGTTTCAGATGGCACCTGGGATTTCTTATTTAGACGCAACACCGACATCTATTTCTGTTGAGTACAATAATGCCAACTGACAGGTACAATCCTATTTGGTGTTTTGTTTATTTCCTTATATCATCACCAAGGGAGGAACCACATGGAAAGCAACGTGAAGGTTTCATTAGTAATACGAAATTGCAATATGACAACAACAATATTTACATCGTCATTAGACCGCAAAGTCTTTTTTCCAACGGCCGTTGTCAGTACGTCAGCCCAAGTTAATCAATTTCATAAAATAAAATAAAAAATTAAATAGCACTATGTTTAGTTCGTAATGTAAGCGTGGTTTATACCTGTGTTATTTACGTTTTATTTTATCTCAAAAACATAAATATCAAGAATGGAGTTTATGGGCTTAAATGATTCATTGCTTAAGGTATAATACGATTTTAGAGTTAGAAAAAAACAGTAGCTAGATCTATAACGTTTTCGCTCCTGGAAGTACACTCACTGTTAAACTACATCACTCAAATTACAAATATATCTTTAGGATATATTATGTAAATGAAAATTGTATTGTTAAAATGAAAACAAAGTGGGCCATTATTGTTTTTTTCCATCGCCAAACGTAGACCATAATGGAAACGATAGTTTATAAAATGTTCCTTTTATGCCATATTTCCTAGTATGATGTCTTATCTTATAAAACATTTCGTCTTAAGCTGCTCGTTCACAGTTTCTTGTGAACACAATTCTCCAAAATGACATTCTGCAACATGAAATGCAAAAGTTATGTCTAGAATCAACAACACACGTTTTCATCGATATTATATTTACCTAGTTGTCTAGAGCTTCAACCAAAATGTATTTATTTCTTGATACTAATGAGACTCTCGACACCGTTAATGTATTTATGAGGAGATATGGAACTAGTATCTGCCGGCGTTTTCATATTTTTTCTCTGAAACTTCAGCCGGGTTTACTTTTCCTCGATATGATCAAACAGTGTTCTAGGAAATTGATCCATGTTGAACAAGAACAGTACTGCTATTTAAAAGACATAATTATCAAATAGGTCACCGATATTTTCTAACAGCATGTGTTCTGTAATGAAAAAGATACCGAGGGTCAAGGGAGAAAATTGTTTATTACAGAACCTTAACCAATTGTTTTGTTTTTCCTGAATAGAGATAGAAAAAAGAAATCAAACTAATGACACAAAGTTGACAACTTTTTATTAATCGGTACAGTCGTATTGCATATCTCATACAAATAAGAGCTGTTTGTAAAATATGTATGGCCCATTTGATGCAATAAGTAATCTGGAAAAAGAAATTCATGTGGCCTGAAAAAAAAACCATCAAGTAAAAATCCAACTGAAATAGGTGTGTGTAATAAAGGATAGACGAAATAGTAGCTTTTAACCCAATACACCAAACTCTTCCTGCTACCAGTACGATATAATAACTTTCCAAATATTACTTTTCCTATTTTGATTGGGGTAGTCTTTATAGAAAAAAACAAAACTGCATGCAGGAGTTGCTTTCCCCCCACTACCGAAATCTCTACCAACAACAACAAAAACACAATGGAGATCACTGTGAAGAGAGGAACTATTATTTTAGTACACATGTAGTCCGATTTTTTTATTTGTCAAGCACCAACTTCAAATACTTATGCGGCATTATCATTAATTTAACACATTTAAATGCATAGCAACCGAAAATTGCTTTTATAAAACTGTCACCAAAAATACACTATGTGCAGTAAGATGCGCATAATGTCATTTAAAAAAAGAATTGACCTCCTCCTGGTGGCCTTGACTATAAACTTACTGACTTCAAAATCAATAGGAGTCATCTGCTGGTCATGACCAACCTCCACAATAAGTTTCAAGATGCTAGGCCGGACAACGTTGTACTATTGCGGGTCACTGCGACCTTGATCTTTAATCTACAGACCTCAAATTTAATAGGAGTCATCTACTGGTAATGACTAAACCCCGCACGAAGTTTGAGGATTGTAGGCCAAAGCGTTCTTAAGTTATCGTCCGGAAACCATTCTTTATCTACCGACATGTGCAAAGCAATATACCCCTGCTTCTTCGAAGGGGGCATAAAAAGAATATCGACCCTTTACATCAATATCCAGACAATAAATAGTTCCTGTATAAACGTCTCATTATTTAAATCAATTAATTCAAAACAAATAAACAAAATGCATGTCAGTCGTTGTACATTTAGTTTTATTGATACAGGTTAAACGGTGATATTTCTTACCTAATAAAAATAGTTATTAAATAAATAAGACACAGGTCAACCTCCCCTTTTTAATCTGTATTATCCTTTACATTTTGCAAGACTAATCCTTTCTATATTGAGGAAAGTAATAGTCGAGATACGTGGGCTGAGCGTTATGCAAACCTTTCGTAACAGCGTGTCTAAAACACGTGATTGACAAACGCACACTTCCGTGGTTAATCACTTTAACCTGTATTTCAGATTCATCAGTAGGTAATCACCAAAAAATTGACTGATAAAAATAAATGTAAATGTAAGGATTTAATGACAATCTACCTTAATTTACTTGCAAAACATTTTAAGTCTACATTCGGTCAGTTTGCATAAACGCTGGGTAAAAGTTGAGTTTCACTAGAATCTATGAGATTCTGAATAAACAACTTCAACAAAGACGACCTTGCATATACAAATAAATTTTGCATCCATTTAAGCACGTGTAGGTTCTGCCTCGAGGTGCTGGGCGCGATTAATTTCACCCCACAAGTTCTCAAAAAGATCTGAATACTTAGAGCATCAGGGTAGAACTCAATCAGTGTGTCTCTACAACAGTTTAGCACTATCTTGCTCCTGTTTTGTAGAATATGCGGAATAAATACAGATTTCGAAATTTCAGTTTGATAGCGATGAGCACTTTAATTTCGCACCCTTTCAACCTATGCCATTCATCTCATGTGAATGGAAAGACAAATCAGTTATGTTCTGTGCTGTATCTGGACAATAGAATACTGTATTGTATCTTCACGAAATGCACGTCATACCTAACTGCCAATGAAACCCTTGTTATAAAATAAAATGATTAAAATGCTTCAGTAAAATGTACATGAAATAGAGGATAATTATTGGTTTCGGTGTGATGTCACGTTATTATTTCATCGATTGGGCATAAAAAACGATATATTTACGTAGCCAGGACGGTGAAAAATAACTACTTGTGGTGTTCACGAGTAAAATTATCGTGATATTACATCGATATCAACAATTTTTCTGTTTATTTTGTGTCTCAAACTAAACTTGTGTTTCTGTAAAATGTTGAAAATCGCGGGAAAGGTCATCAGAAAGCATAGCAAACATGACGTTATTTTAACGACGTCATCGTCGTATGGTTCCCGTCATTCATTACGCCCGATAAACATTTTGACGTAAATCCTGGTGGAACATTTAAATTGATAATTTCACAGAGTAGACAGTGAGTTTATCGGGATATAATCAACCGTTGAATTTCGATAAGCCATCGAAAAACAAAAAATAAGCTACATTTAATCATCCCTTCGCATCTGTAAAATATCACCAACGTTAAGTTATAATACCCTTTAATATACATTGTTTTATTGATTTATGGTAAAGAACAATAGAGAAAACACCGTATAGATGCTTTAAAAGCAGAAATTAATTATGTTTTTACTCTTATTGAAAGATTGATTGATTTTATTTTTCCACCATTTTTCACTATATTCAATTCATTTGCACTTTTCCGTCATTGTGTGAATGCTTGTTTGATGAATTTAACGTTGAAGTCATGTTGTTTTGCAGTCAGTTGATAAAAAAGGAACGAACAGTTAAGTACCATTGTACTATATCCCCACATAAATCCATAGCATTTCGTCATTTTGTGTCGTGATTAACTACAAATATGAATTTACAGAATATTATATCCCAGAACACACAAACAAGCATAACGAAACCGTTTTTGACGAAAATGGAAAAAGATAATGTTTCTCTCCATTCTGGAGTCTAAAGTACATAGACACTTTAAATGAGAAGTCGACGCCGATGAGATGCACAAGGAAATCATGCAAACAGACACGTATATACTCGACATTGATATCAAACGGAGACACGTGATCAACCGAGATCTGAGAACGCCACACAGAGTATATTCCTTCGGATCGAAACTGTAAATAATTTGCATTCTAATTCCTCTAAATTTCACAGACTGTCCAAGTTATTATTACCAACATTAAATGGCGACATACTCAAATAGCAGAGTTTCTGGGGTGCCTTTGACTATTTCTTAATCTGAATGCTAACTTCACAGACTCGCAGAAGTTTACTTATAGGCTATACAATCACTTGCGTTAACCAATGCCAACTATCCATGAACTATAAATTCGACCAGCAACACAATATCATGCATGCTACAAGGCAAGCCCTTATTCAATAACCAGCTCCACGTAACACTCCTAGTAGTTTCTAGAATGAAAACATATATTCGTCGTTCAAGGTCAAGAAAACTACGATAGCTTGCTAATGCCAATTGTTCCTGATGAAATGCCGTCTGAAATCAGAAAGAATCCTGCACGAGTGCACGGAGACAATAAGTGGATGATTGGAGAACAAAGCACGGAGGCTGAAAGTCATAGCTGTTTACCGGAAGTAAACGAGTTTGTGTCTACAGCATCATTGTAAGCTAGAGCCAAAAGAAAGCAAAGAGACAGCATAACGGAGATAGAACAGCGAGTGTTTTCAATGACAGAAGAACAGACATTGTTACATGTGATTTTTATGAAGCATCCCGTTTATCTGTCAAGTGTGTTAAATTTTAAGATCCGCATTCCAGATTACATAAACGATGTCAAATATGTTACAAGTATCTGTACTAATACTCGCTCACGGAATTCTGATCAGGGAACTGATGACCCCCTATCAGAGTCACACACATCAAGACCGGAAGCGCCCTCATCCAAACCGGAAACGACCGTATTACACTCATCTATCCGCCAAACCACTCAATGAGTGCTATTGAAACAGCAATAAGTACAGCGAGTTCCGGTCATATGCAAACGGACACAAGTATTCTGTTCGACGAAGAATCACAGAAACCGTTCATCGCCGAGGCACCTGCATAGAAACGAAAACGAAAAATCGGAACAGAAACAATACACTAAGTTCGGTAACCAAGATAAAAATGACAACATTTAGATACCACAACAGCTCACTTTGTTATAAATCGTAAAGAGAAATTACCAGTGCACGTACTTATTGTACCGACGATAAGAACACCAATCAGCACTAGTCCATAACATACAACATCCCATTTATCGTACCTAAGAGGATTGAACCAAGCACACCCGGTAACCCGTCCTCAGACATTCATAACAAACCTGCTGATAGGCGCCGATCACAGAAGAGCACGTTATTAGTGGAAATGGACCAACGGCCGTGATGTCAAAAATACGAAACTTTTTGTACGGGCAAATGAAAGCAGACGATAACCCGAAGTCGACCAACTACATAGCTCAACGTAAGAACTATATCAGCAGACATCAATCGGAATTACAGACGATAAATATACAGCAGCTTGAATGTGACCTATTATCCTCAAAGTACGGCATCACAAAGAGACGTACAGAGAGCAAAATAAATTTATACATAGACTGAGTCCAAAACCAGTTATGTTACAGAAGTACGGCGAAATCAAATCGGAGCACAAAAAAGTCGTCGAACTTTACCATCTTCAAAAACATTACATAAAGTACCCAATCACCATGTTCGGAAGAAGTCGTCCACTACACCTATACAAATTGTTTAGGATTGTAGTTGCAGACAATCATTTGACCATCCTAGCTGGCCTCAACGACGCTTCCACGCCGAGTTCACGTCACTTGTATGGAAAGTATAACTTATCACACTATCTCAAACATTACATACAGGCTGGAACGTTTCCAAATTTACCGGATTGGAAAATATTGTTAAAAGCAGTTATTCCAAATTGTGAAACTGAAACATGGCGTCAGCGCCTATGCACTGACAAAGACTTCGAATGTTTAAGTTTTTACACACCAATATAGAACCTTCCCTTTTATGGGAAAATTGTATCTATTCTCAATCTTTAGTAAATGCTCATTCTGCAAGTACTTTATGAGTTAACCGAACTCCAGCATGCGGTCGAAAGATTGTGTGCCATATTTGTGGCGTACTCTTTTCAGACAGTCTAATGCATTTACTCTTTGAATGCCCTTACACTGAAGACGACAGGCAATCTTTCCTTAGTAAAATAGAAAATAGCTTTGGCCATGACACAGTAGGATCAAACAAAACCAAATTAAAGAAAATGATTGGGAGTCGAATCCTATCTCTAGAGAGCAAAATAATATATGAACAGTTCTTAAGCAATTAAATTTGTAGCGAAATGCATACGCTTAACATATTATCTAAAAAATAGCCTTTAATTGTACATATATTTATGACTGGACAAGTGGGCGACATAATTATTCATTGTTTATAAATTTATCGTATCAAAGAATTAAATTGGTGGACTCTTGCGATTTTTCAGATAAAGTCAGATAAAAACCAGTTCTTTCTGTTTGAACTGCAACTTTACTTGTATTTCGTTTCGGCAAGATCTATGTTGACTTGTGCACAAAATTGTATACAGTTTGTTAGTTATTTTGTTATGTTCTACTGTGTTTATATACAACTTGCACTATGTATTTCTTCTTTCTCATTACCATGCTATTTATTATGTAATCCTTTATAATCAAATGGAAATAAAGAGAATAACAATAATAAAAAAGTACTGGTATGTACATCTTATTTCACTAGAAAAGAAAATCATCAGTTTTGTAAATAAGTAAGAATATGTAATACACAAGTAAGAATATGTAATACACAAGTAAGAATATGTAATAGACATAAATAGTGACAGGCGACAAATATGTGTGATATCCTATACATAAGTGTACTATCTATTGCTAAATAATGTCAAGGCTAGATCACTCATTCCGAGTGATATTTCCACGGCATTATCTGTAAAATGGATTCACCTCTCCCGTAAAATACTGTCAGTGAATTAATAAGTATTATGGAATGGATGCTACTGGATCTAAAACAGTTCTTTCAGTACATCATTGATAGCAAAAAATAAAACCATGTCGCCAAAATGAAAGTAAGACGTAAGTATTGTTAATCTAAGGCAGTGGGCGTATTATGAAGTATATATAGCTGAAAAGTGATTTATTCAAAGGACAAACAAAGTCAATTTTAAAAATCTAATGTACGAGACCATATTTATGAGACTAATCATTAAAAAACATTTCTGCAGTCCGCTCACGAACACTTAATTTTGCTTTAAATGTATATTTTGCAGCCACTATTCAAAATCGTAACGCTTTGTTTTAAAGACGAGAAGATTCAAGCAAATAATATCCATAATTACACATTTTAAAGTCCCAGGAGCAAATTTGCAAATAGCTCTTAATTGACTAAGAAAGATGTCTTACCGGCGGAATTGGCCTTTATTTCTACTTAAACATTTCTAACTTTTCTTTTTATAAATTGATAAGTACATATCAGAAATATAGCGCAGTATATTTTCAATGATGTTGCAAAAAATGAGAAAAACTTTCTGGCAACTTGTTTCGTGAAGAAACGACTTGAATACAAAAGAAAGGCATCTGACAATATTGTTTTAGAGTGAATAGAGCATGGTTCTATCATTATCCTTTCAGTAAATCCATTTTACTACATCAGTATATTCAAAGTGATCCTGGGACTTTAACGTACTTCTATATATGAGCTTCAAAATTATTCTTAGTATATGGAACTTGAAATATTCTACTTAAGCTTGCTATACATGTACATTCATAATCAACAAACAGCTGTTCCATTTGTAATAAAAATGATTTTTTTACAGGCACCTATCAGGTTTCCATAAGACTGAATAAATAAGCATGGTGAATTGAATTAAAAATAAAGCATCGCAAAAACAAATAATAGAACACTCGTTATACATAAGGGTCAAATGCAAGTATCCAGACGTGTCGCAGTTGACATCCCCACCGTATTTGGTAAAAAAGTCGTCATCTTGTTGTCCGCAGGCAGAATAGCTTACTCCGACCTTGTAAAGACTAATCGCTCGTTCGGCCATTGAAGCTGTGCAACTACTTGTAACACTTACGTCTACGCAGGCTTTAAAGTCCGCCATAGCACTACATCAACAATCAAATACAGATGAATTGTTAATGGTTTATAAACAAGTACATTTTGTATTATTTCCTATATTTATACGTGTATAGAAATAGTAGCAGTATAATTTCTGCATGTAGAAGTTGCAGCTTAGTCACAAAATACCAGAACAGAGCACGTTATTTACAAGTTTGAGCCTTAGTTGTGACAGGACCCCATAAAGGTAGTCCCCTTCGTGTTGTGCATGACATATACTTGCGGCATGGAACTTATTTCAAAATCAGTCAATGCATATTGAAGTTACAAAATCATAGTATATAACCTTGTATCAAATGTTTGGACCCTGGGTGTGACCTTTACCTTCCAGGTAGTTCCCTGGACATGGTGCATGGCACACCATTTTGGGTATGGGCAATGATTCGCAATCGCCCTATGTATATAGCTGTCACAGCCTGGGCAAGAAGTACTGCTATATTACCCTACATTACATATGCCGTATGTGCGATCTTGACCACCAAGGTAGCTCCCTGAATGCGGTGCATGATACGCCCTTGTGTTATGGCCATCAACTGTGGGAAGGTTTCTTTATAATATGGTGTTATATCGTTACCCTATTACGTATACAAACATAAGTACAAGATTTGGAATTAAAATCGTTCTTTTCCTAGCCTCCGAAACAACACGATTTTGACATTTAGCCCTCCAAAATTATTACAAATATGATAAAATGTCTAACCTGCAAAATCTTCTTATATATTCGGCGTTACCTCCATGGTTACTTGCATTGACTACAGCATTGTTGAATTTATCTGAGCATGTCCGATCGCTAATTGGGCACTGCCTCAGTGTCCGTTGTGTTTCTGGATATAATTATAAAACTTACGAGTTATCTCTGTAATGTGTAATCGAAACTTGGCAACAATTTTGTAAGAAGTGAAGTTCAATGACAATTTACCAGTTAGACGTTTTGCTTTGTTCCTGAAACAGGTGCTTATAGCATGAATTTGTGTAAAAATGCAATGGATTTTTACATTTCTGTCTTCAAAGTGTAGCATACTAATCCTTACCAAATCTGTTACATTCTGCTTTGCAAATATGGGCTGTTGAAGGCACATTGTTTATGTGAAAGAGATAGTTAGAGCGGACAATACACAAGCTCTTTAAGTTTGGCGTCGAATATGAGCCGATATGAAATTCTATAGTACGATGAGACTTTGCGCAAGTACGACAACACGAAAGAGCTATGTATAAGTACATAACAGGATGGTTAGAAGCACAAACTCACGAAGAAGATGCGAGAACAGAATAGTACAAGAGAACAAGTTGAAGCCACTTTGACATAAGGGTGATGTGATATTTCGTCAACCATCGGACGAAGCTTAAACGTGATAACACGATGGGATTATGCGAAAAGTACGACAACACGAAAGAGCTATGTATAAGTACGATAACAGAACAGGATGGTATGAAGCACAAACGCACGTGATAACACGATGGGATTATAAGAAAGCACATTGCACAAATGACAATACATTCAAACACATGATTACACGCTAAACGATGAGAATAGATGATCGTCAAAATACTCGTATTAATCATTGTCTCGTTTTGACACTGCTTTATCGTTCCTTTGCAAACTCCGGTATATAATGTTTTATGGTAAAGAATGACAACTACGTATTCTTTCTAGATATACTTTAATGAGCGTGCGATATACAACTGAATCACTAAAACAGCTTAGCACAAGCAGCGGGAAAATATATATTAACGCATGCGCAGTTTACATGGTATAACGACTCCGTATATAGCGGAACTCCGTATATAAGGAAAAACATTTCTGGGCTCGATTTTTTCCGCTCTTCTTAATTTTTAGTGAAAATGCTGTATGGATATAGCGTACTCCAGATATAAGGAACAAATTCAAATGGTCGCAAGCAGTTCGTTGTTTTCGTAGTTTACTGTATATCGCATTTTTGCATCAAAATTTCGGAACGACACTATCGTTTTAAGCGTACCATCTCATCGCTTTTGCTTATAATCACCTTCATAATGGCATTGCTCAAATCTCACGATATTCTTGCCGAAATCATTCATACGCAATTCAAATAGTTCAACGAGATTTAAATAAATCTTACAAACGCCGATCCATTTATGTATATCTGCAAACTCAAACCTGTCTTTATGTTACAGTTACGTCAGTCAATTTTAAACTTTTATCTTTAAATTGCTTCGTTATTTATAATAAGCTGAATGCGCAAGAATTTCGTATCTACGCAGTACTTTGACATGCAGGTTGTACCTATTGTAAATGGAAGTAACTCTGCTGTCTGACTTTTAACATGCTCTCTAACTGGTTACTCATTCTTTAATTAGTAAAAACAAGAGTGCCAAACTGTCACAAAATACGCCTGTCAAGGAGGCATAACTCAGTATCTTGCAGTTCATTTGTTTTGTAAAACTTGCTAGTACTATAGAGCAGACAATGCAAATTCATCTGCTTGAACTATAGAGCTGAGAAGGCTAATTTCATAATTTTTCAATAATTCAAGGGCCACTATCCAAAAGTGCCTAGTGCGATTTGGCTGGTTATCAAACTTGGCCTAGATATTATGCCCACAAACATTTTTGTAAAGTTTGGTGAAGATCAGATGAAAACTGTTTGACTTAAAGAGCGAACAAGATGAATTTGGTCAATTTTGCATAAATCAAGGGCAATAATTCAAAATTACCTGAGGCGATTTGGCGAGATATTACGCCCACAGACATTTTGATCAAGTTTGGTGAAGATCAGATGAAAACTCTTTGATTTAGAGGGCGGACAAAATGAATTTGGTCAATTTAGCATAAATCAAGGGCCATGATCCATAAGTGCGTAAGGCGATTTGGATGGTTATCGAACTTGGCCGAGATATTACGCCCACAGACATTTTGATCAAGTTTGGTGAAGATCAGATGAAAACTGTTTGCTTTAGAGGGCGGACAAAGTGTGGACGCCGTCCACCCGTCACGGGTGTTCCCATACTACGTCCCTTGGGACGTATAAAATGGTTATACAAAATTGCATTTCAAATAATCAGTATTTTCAAATTTGCACCAAACAAGTTTGACTTCCCCTATACAGTGAAGAACATCTGATTTTGAGCAAAGCTCATCCAGTCAAATTAATGTGAAATGGAATAAGATTGGATTTACAGCGGTAAACATGCAGATTAAGATGTTCACATGTTATAATGCGTTGCTTACAAACACCCAAATCTAAATTTTCGCCTCCCATCAATATTTCAAATACTTTGATTTTACATAGGTTGACGAGATGAAAATGTCAGTACGAAAACAACGTCGTCTTTTTTGCGTATCATTTCTTTGAGGCATACAGTAATGCATGAATCTTTAGTTTCAGAATACTAACATGTTAAAGATGATTCGGACCGTGTTGGTCATTCTCCGCATTTAAACTCTACCGTAAAATTGTTCTGTAAAAATTTAATTTTTACAGGCCATATTTGATTGAACCCTTAATACGTGTTTTTTTTCTTGGACATTCATGTAATAAACTGTAAATGCGTTGTATACATCACATGATATTGTCTAGTACCTTGATAATTGTCACACATTGCTCGCCCCAGGACTGTTATAACTTTTGGATCTGTCAACGTTTGGTCTTTTATGCTACAACTGCCGATCGCATCTAGGTAGCACTTCAAGTTACATTCCAGGCTGTAACCAAAACAATAATATGCGCTATTTCATGTAAACAAAAACGTGAGAACAATATAAATAAACTAGAAATAAACTAAACTAAACTAAACTAAACTAAAGAACAATATATACAATATTATCAGTTGTGTCACACAACTAAAAACCCGAAATTGTTGATAAAAAAACAATTTCTAAAACAACATAATATAAACTAAGTGTTCATGATATATTTAGCAAGTTGTCAGTCGATCTATATTTTTCATGACGAAAATCAGAAATAACTTTGAAGAACACTTAGCACTAAAGTAAGAGTTTGCAATATCAAATATATTTAACTAGACGGATGTCCGCCAGACAAAGTTTTAGTTTAAAGTAATTCAACTTATTGATATAATGTACTTTGTATCCTGCGCATGCCACTTACTTGTCACAAACGTTTTCACCGAGGTCATCAGTTGTCTGTGCGGACAAGCCGGGAACATCTAGGCATTTAGACACTCTTGCACTCAATGATGTCACAAAGCACTTCGAGTTCTGTTCGTACAATACAGATTGATTACTGTTGAAGTGTTTAAAGAGACACTCCCTACAAATGATGTAAAATTAAATTACTTAAAATAATAGAGTATTTGTAAGTATTTTAACTTAACCTAAAAGTTTAAAATTAGGAAATAGATTTCACATTTGAGTGATATACCGGTTAGTATATCACTGTGTGGAGTGTAGATGCGTAATAATCTAATCACGAAGACCGAAGGCCTGAGTGATTAATTACGAAGCACCTAAAATAACACAAAAATATAGTTTTAGTAACAGTGACCTTGACCTTAAAAATGTTTTGCTTAAAACACTTTAAAAAAAACAGGAAAAAAAATTAAACTATATTTAGTAACAGTGACCTCGACTCCTCTCCCAAACCATATTTAGTTGCTAATTTTGCTTCAAACAATTTAAAAATTTAAAAACTAAAAAAAAATATTTTTAATAGTGACCCCTAATGCAATCCCAAGCTTTCTCTCCATGCAAGCTACCTACACTCCTCACTTGAGTTATTGAGCGGAAACCATGTTTCTTCTTTTAGTAACAGTGACCTTGACCTGGAACCTGCACATCGTGTCACTTTGGTGAACATTTGTGGTGAGTTATTCTAAAATCCTTCAAGCGGTTTAAGAGATATTGAGCGGACACAAAATATAGTTATATGACCTTTGATCTATAATTATGACCTTGACCGGGCGCTGTTGGTTTACGGGTTCTGCACATTGCGTAGTTGAGGTAAACATCTGACCCAAGTTTCATGAAAATCCTTCAAGGGGTTTAGGAGATACAGAGTGGACACGAAATGCAGGCCCGAACCTTTGACCTTGAGCTGTGACCTTGACCTTGAGCCGGCGTGGTTGGACAGATAGACATCCATGGCAAAATATAATATATCTCCCCCATATTTTAAAGGAGGGGGGGGGAGGGCATAATTCACGTAGTATAAACTAGATATTTCCTTTTTTATGCCCACTATTTCATTTCAGAATTTTCTTTCCGATGAAAAAAAGACTAGATCAACAAATCGCTTGCCTTATTGGATAATAATATGTAGATGTAAGATATTTTATAAAGACAAATGTGCGTAATCTAACTGCTATACACAATTATTATGGAAAAGAACTTTTTAAATCTTTCTATAACTAGAACAGTCGCTACGGCGACCTAATATACCCAGCCTTTATATTTATATCTATTGTACATGAACTATTCACATGACCACAATGTATTAGGTTGTTAAAAAAGTTGCTATGAAAGTGGTTTATAAGAAAATCAACACGTGAGTAAGGAGGAAATGTAACTTATTGTCATATGCGAAACCATACATCCGCAGTAAGTGGAACAAGGGTGGTACTTTTGCATGTGTATCGAGAACATCTGACGCAAACCTGCAACCACCAGTGTAAATATATTAAAATGTACTTACTATTTTAGGGTTTGAGCAAGATGTATCCGTGCCACCATATCTTTGGAAG
>JAFMSR010000002.1:46065825-46214498 GCA_022818135.1 Saxidomus purpurata
AACACTGGAGCTGGCTAAACAATTTTTCGGTAAGATTATTCTGAATTGTATATTGTAATTAATTGTTAAAGTTATTTTACAGACAAATGTAACATTTTGTTATTTTATGTAATAATTGCATAACTAGAAAGGTAATACTTTCAAAAGTATTTTGCACTGACAGTAAGTCAAAGCAATAGTTTCAATGGCATAGTTTCAAGTTCCTGGTGCAAGAAATGTAAGAGGAGTTAATGGCTAGGACAGACGGACGGCAAAGGACATCACATTATCCGAATGATGTACTATCCCATATCTCCTGTTACTGTAACTGAGCCTATGAGACAAAAGTCCTCAAATTGTACTTAAAATTAACATTAAGTCAGATTTTGTGGTTTAAAGCTTTTTATCAGTTTCGATATATTTCTCATTTCAAGCAGTTTAATAAAAAAACGTTATATACATGTTTGTAAGCTTTATTATTCGGTAAAGATGCCACGTGCAAAGTAAGAGTAGGGTGCGAAATAGGCATTCTCGGTAGAAATGTATGACACCAATTTATTTCCAAACTGTGTTCATTCTGCGGTATGATAGAATCCTTACGTTTTTTTTCTAGGAATATTTTGAACAAAGTTAATTGATAAATATGATGAACGAAAAGTGGACAATTATTTACAAACTGGTGGACTTCAACCGAGATGGTATAGTATCCAGTAAAGACAGGGACGATTGTATACAGTCTTTTCTCGGCACCTACAAACCAGAAGGGGAAAGAAAACAGCAAATGCTTACTCAGCTGAATGCATTCTGGGATAAGATCGTATTTATATCTGAGGATCCGGACTGGAATAAAACCTTTACACTCGACGAATTTTTGACAACACGCGGTGAAATATATACAAAGGATTCTGCTGGGACTGTTGCGGTTGTTCGCGAAGGGTTAACACAGATGGTTAGGGCAGCCGATGTGATGAATGTTGGAAAATTCTCGTTCGATGAGTTTAAAGCACTTCATGAAGCATTCAATTTGAAAGATGAAAATCTTATAAAAGGTATCTACAGTCTGGTTGGTCCAGATAGTAATGGTCACTGTTCTGTCGGTGATATCGCCGAGTTCTACACAGAGTTGTCAATGGGAAATAATGAAGAAAAACATGAACAATATAAAAATGGCCTGGCATCAGTTGGATTCATGTAGAGCACAGCCAGCAGCTGCCTCGACAATACATCGTATTTACAAAGAAATTAACTGTAGTTATTACAAATAGGTTACGTCATGAATTACATTTTTTTTTTATTTTGTTTTACATGTGAAGTGCTAAGTGAAGATATGTATGTACAGATAAGTATGGATCACAATCATGAGTTTGATTTTTTATGATGAAATTACCTAGTAAGAAAACATCATTTTATTAAAATGGTAATACATGTACTTTTATTGTGTCACGCTTACATATAATAGTTCCCCGTCATTTCAATTGAGATTCAGAACATGCATGTAAATCACTTCCAAATTGATGGAATGTGCAAATTATACTAATACCGTGATATACATGTAGTAAATAAAGATTTCTAATGTTTGACTCGTGCCATCTATCACGCACATCACTATGCCGATAAATTATTGTAAAGTCCTACGACTAAATACACAGAACTATCGGATGATCTTTTCTCTAGCTCTCGTATTGATAATCGGTTATACAAAACCTGTATCCCATTAATATATGAAATAACACTGACATAGAACAGATGGTCGGCGCGATTTTGAGTGTAAGTATGACACTCAATGCAGTCAGACGGCGCCACATGTCACAGAGTGAGAAAAAGTGTTTACCCTGACCGGGACGCGAACTCACGGCCCTTCGCTTGTAGGGTTGTCAGAGCGAATGCTCTCCCGTTTCCCCAATTGTGATTAAGTCCGTAACGTGATATATGCACCTGGAAACAAACTTAATCCATTTTTCTTCAAATATGTTACTCGTAATATCGACTGTTATTCAGTGGTCGAGCTCTAAACAAATAATTAACATAAGCGGTAACAACTTATGATGTTGATAGATATCTAAAACTAAATCAAAGCGCGAAAGGCGCTGAAAATATTCGGTCTAATTTGGATTGGTACTTTAATGTAGTAGAGGAATGTTGACCACATGCTTTGCAATATGTCTGATAGTTTGAAGTGGAACATAACTTGATTTAACAACATGTTGGGCAATGTTACGGACGTTGAGATTCCTCCTTGGTCAAGTGGTTAGAGAAGCTGAAACTTCTCAATTATTGAGAGTCTTGGGATCTTGGGATCGAGCCCCGCTACTGACCACGTCTCTTTAAGTGAGAAAGTTGGCAGTTTCTAAAGAAGGAAATGGTACTAGTACTGGTTATTACCAGGAATGATCGTTAGATAAACTGTCCGCCTGTAAATGCATGTACATGTAACTGAAATGTAGATCTTTTTAATGAAGTAATGAATAAAGAACAAAGTCGGAATACTTAATATATAGAAGATATTGTACTGAGCACTTGAGCCAAGCTTACAACGTCATTTTGTCACCATTGTAAACATTAGCACAACACATTTTTTTGATATCGACATGAAATGATCGATTGCATTCAACCAGTACATGGTATAATACATAACATACACGAAATAATAAAATAACTTTCCATTGATGTTCCAATCGTATGAAATTATTTCCCGCCAAATTCGCTTCGCTTAACCAGTTGAAAACGTGTGTTAAACCCAAACATTCCTACCTAGCCCATTCCTGGTGAAACAATCGTATGGTACATGTAGCATAGCATATATCATAAAACACAGGTGAGCTAAAATTTTGACAAGGTACAGCTCAGGTATGATTCTTTGCAAGTGCAATTTCTCTCAATGTCCTCTACTTCCTCTACCTAAAGTTAATCCACTGAATAATTTTTTAGATAATCTGTGGAAAAAACATAATTTGTGACGATAGAACTGATAAGAGGAAATAATTTTAGAAAAAGACGTTTAAGAGTTATCTTCTTTGTGACGTTTGAGTTATTCTCGGGGCAAGTTGTTTACAAAAGGAGATAATTCAAATATCAAGCAAGGTAGAGCTATGATTCTGGTACACTGCACTTCCTCTTAATGTCCTCTGCAAGTGTGTGTAGTTTCAACAAAATACCTTTCATAGTTAACAAAACACTGACTCCAAGCTAACAACACTTAAGATATTAATTCAATGAGACAGTTTAGTTTTTCTTACTGAAGTTTTGGGCCGCAGAATGCTTTCAAGGGTATAGTTTATTATCTTAACCCTTGAGATGATCAATTAAATAGATGTACCGAGTCGTAAAGTTGTTCCATACTTTTGTTTATACAAGGCATTGATACGCGAATGAAGACTAAGATACGAAACTTTAATATCTTTGTATAATTGCCATCATGTCTAAAATACATGTCTAGTATAAAGATACGAATAAAGTACTCAGAGTACAGACCGTTCTGAAAAGTGAGAAATATACCTGACCCAAAAATTCCGCCGTAATTAATATTCAATCAAAATGTTCAATTATCTAATTATAACTGACTGATACTTTTTAGTATGAAAGCGAATATACCTTATTTATAATTACAATGCACCTGTGATGTTTGAAGCATCCTAATTTCATAGCAATAATCGTTTAAAGAAAAACTACTTATCAAAATAAACTGTCTGCACAGCTTTTAAAATAAATCCTAATATAATGAGTTACGAAACGGAAATTACAGTGTTTTTTCTCTTGTAGAATTCATCACTTCTGACATTTATGTATACTTACCTATAGTACTTAATTGTGCCACTCCAGAATACATTAACAAGACCATATAAAATTTTGTTATTGCCGAAATAAAACCTGGACCAATAGAAATATCATTTTAAGCACACACTTAAAAAATAATGAATATTTTGAAATATTGAAGATGGTGCCGAAATACATTTATATATGAAAATGTAATACACGGATATGAAACAGGCCTTACTTTTAACCAACATACCACACAATTACACTTGGTTGTTGACGAAACTGTAAGTGTTCAGTGATATGATTACGTAAAATTGCGGAAAAAGTCGGTGACTCCAATTTTTTACAATGTTTTATGAAACTGTAAGACATTATGATCAGTAAGGAACAAATTTAATCTGCGTGGCTGTGAAGCTTTTATTGAACCGTTTATACGGTCGAATGTTTACTGTCATTGACTAGAAATTAGTATACCTTTAATTAACAGAGGGTCATTGGTTAGGCCCCGCTACCAACCTGACACTTTATGAAAGTAAGTTTGAATTTCCTTATAGGGCCAGGCAGTTTATAACTGATACTTCCCAGGAACGATGGTTAGGTTGATATATAATAACAATATTGTTTAAATTGAATATCAATCTCTATAAAATAGTAAGGCAATAGTTCCTTAACTACGTGCAAGACTTACTATACATTTCCTAAAATAAATAAATTATAACAACGGATTTTCAAGATTTTTTTACAAAATATAATTATATCGAATAGTGAAAAAAGTCCAACCTCCCGGACCCTCACTTTTAAATAAATCATCTTCATCTAAGCAATTTAGTAGAGGGTCACGAGATAATAATTTAAAATAAAATTAATTTCTGACCTGTGCGTTCAATGGAAATAACTTTGAATGTACCTGTGACATGGTGTAGATGGATAAATTTGGCACCACTACGTGCAGACAAGGGTTTAAGGTGTAGCATTGAAGAAGACATTTGCAAAAAAGACCTCAAGCATTTCCTGAAATGTCTCGTCTTGAAATTTTATAGTTTGCGTACCAGCAGGAATTGCTGAGAGAATCAACCATTGCATTTTCTTTACTTGCAAGTTCATCCATAGATCCTGGTAAAAGGGTCAGGGCGTTTTCTGGCATTGGAAGACTATACGTGTATGGCAAGTAAGTAACATTTTCGATACTACTTGTATTGGTGTCGCGCATTTTATTATACGGACATTTTGGTACAATTTGTGGTATTCGTGTCAGAATCAAATCGCAACAGTCAGCGTTTAAAATACCCTGTCCAGGTCAGTTCTGACAAAGACATTCTTTTGGGCAAACCTGTTAAATTTTACAAACGGACTCATTAAATGCAATATCCCATAAAATGCTTTTTGCCATGGAGGATTTGAGGATTATGTTACTGCGAGGTATTCACTGTTACTCAACTTGAAAAACGATTGTCATATTGTTAGTGTTACAAACATAGACAAGTGGATTATCTCGAATGTCAGTTAAAAGTTCTTCTAACACTGGTTCAATTCCAACGTGTTTGACTGATGGGTCTTTATACTACAGAAGGTATGAGTCGTTCCATTCCGTTATAAAGCTATTCCTTATGTCAGTATATGCCTAAATGTTAACACCAGAATCATTTAACAGGTTGAATAATCAAATCATTAATTATTTATGTCTAAAACCTTCAGAACCAGCGAAAAAAGACTCATATCAATTGTGTTTTGAACACATTAGTTTTTATGCATTCTTTGGATTGGTGGAATAAAAAGTTAAGTTATTCCCTCATCATGAACAGATATTGAAGAAATGACGATCGTCCAGTTGTAGTGGAAGTCTGTCTGTTATGATGAAGCCGAACCTCTTTGATGTTATTTGGATTGTTTTGTTGAATGACAAATCACAGTTACAAAATTGTTCTTCTGCAACAATGTCCAAAGCTTAGTGTAAATATCCAAAAGTCGAAATAGGTTTATACCTTTGCCCTCAAAGATATCTGATGAAACAATGTAAAGAAAAAGAAGGTAACTATCGAAGATTGCAAACGTTTCTACCAGTCATTCTCCATCAGTTCATTGTCAAAATATTACACTTAATTGAGCGTTTTACCTAGTAACCTAGCCTCGCCACCAGGCTAGATGATAGGATATTTTCATTATTCAAGCAGAATATTTTCTGGCCCATATCTACTACGACAAATAATCATAAAAATCTTCATTCATGTCAAATTAATAAGGAATTATAATTAAAAATTGAGACATACTAGGAACGGTCTATAGAACATTCCTGGACATACTGTATAAACATTACTGAAACCCATGCATGGTTAGAACAGGTATATAAGATAATTTGCAAGTTATGATAGAAGACAACTATCTGTGAGTTGATACTTCACCATTTATCAAAAGTCTTTAGACAGAGTTCCAGTTATATTAAACAATAGTGCTTAATCTTCCCCAATTAAGAACAATCGTGTCATGTACTTAAATTGTATACTCAGCTGGTTTTCGGCTCTCATTCCACTTCAAATTTGGTAAGATTTGGTAAAGAATAACTTAATGAATATATGAACTATTAAAATTTACAAGTGATGCCTAATTTGTGGTTCAGTGTGCACTTTAAAATAATGACAGTGTAATTTATGACAAACAAGAGGGCATTCACTGCCCTATATCGCTTGCCTGAGTACCATTGCTCATCACGTCAAGGTTACTAAGTCGAACACCACGCAAACATGCAGATATTAACTCATACATTGCTGTGTATCCAATGTTTCTAAATAATGACTAAATTTTAAATGAACAGTGGTTTTACCCATTCTTTATTGTACCTTCCTATGATATTTTCAATTATTTCAAAACACTAGCCTGTAGTAGTGTTGCCATGATTTTGTTGACTGACTTACATAAGGATTGCATACGCTCATGAACAATTTTTAAAAAATCTTAACTCAAATAAAACAGGTTATTGTACAGTGGAATAAAGGATTATTCCTTAGTTTAGTTTATACTAATTTATTTGAGCGCGATTGTGAAGAAAGCTTTTAGCTTATCGAGTCACTCTCGAGTCCGCTTCTTGGAAAAACCAGTATTGGTGTCATATGAGGAAATACGGTCGTTATTCCTTGGCAATTTGTTTCAGAAAACATCATTAAATTTGAGCCCTGACACGAGAAAACCTGTAACAACATAAAATATTAGGCAGCAGTGAATTGGTAAAGAAGATGAGCAACCTTTTTATAGTATTATTCTGAAAATTTGAATAATGCAATCCTGATAACTCTGAACTGTTAAGCCTCATATCCCATAGTTTCAATTTGGCCACATTATTCCGTCAGCTCCATGTCCCCAAGCCTCTGCGCAGCCCTAGATTACATTGCCTACATGAAAATCCCCGAATGGTGATGAGTTAAGCTTTGTGTCATCTAGTATCAACAGTGTATCTGATTACACGACTTTGTTAATATCCCTGCAACCCCAAAAAATTAGCCCCCTGTCTCATTATCAACACAGCCTAAGGTTGCTTGGCCTCTACATGTGTTCCCGCTGAGAAGGTACTTTTTTCACGGGCTTTGTTGATACTAGTGTTGAGGATACACCTCAGAAAGCGGTGTTACCTACAAGGTTCATCTTGATACAACGGAATATGGAGCTTAGCTCACGAACCTGCGGCAAAACCTGGGGGGCACGCCGTAAATAGGCTTCAGGGATACTAGGGAATTAAAGGCTAATTTCACGTGACTGCGGGTAACAAGGATTACGGGGTAACCAGGGTGCGTGTCCGTGTAAGCTTTGCGATAATGGGCTCAGTTCACCGGGTAACTAAACACGGATTTACCAAGACGCACAAGGATACTAAGCAGGGGCACGGAGCTTAAATTGCAACCAGTTAAACTTGGGGAAACGGGGCTCAATTCTCCGGACTGAGAGAAAACTACAAATGTAAGGGTCACGGGGTAAACAGAGACTGTGTGGATATTAAGTGACACGGTGCCAACTTCACTGAGCTGCAGGGCTAAACAAGGATGAGGGGCTTACTTCCTGTCCGTGTCTAGACTGTATCTTTGTCATTTATTGGGTAATTTGAGATTCCTAATGGCAACATTTAATGAATTTTCTGTAAGGATTTAAAACTTCATTACAAACGGTGTGCTATTCTGTGTAAGCTTGGTACATTTGTAAAGGTTTGAGTCCTAAAATTTGCAAAATGAGCAGGGTGAGCTTTTTTAATTGATGATTGTCCGTCGTCCGTCGTTCGTCAACATTTTGATTCAAATGACATCTCCTCTGAAACCACTAGGCCAATATTGATAAAACTATGCAGGAATGTTTCTTGCATGAAGATTTAATAAAATTGTTCAAATAATTCCATTCCATGCAGAATATGGCAATTAATAGGAAAATCTTCTCTGAAACCACGAGGCCTAGAGCTTAGATATTTGGTATGTAGCATTTTCTAGTGGACCTCTACCAAGATTGTTCAAATTATGACCCCCGGGTCAAAATTGACGCCGCAGGGGTGGTCACTTAGTTTTGCATAGGCTTATATAGGAAAAACTTTAAAAATCTTCTTCTCTGAAACCACAAGACCTAGAACTTAGATATTTGGCATGTAGCAGTGGCTAGTGGACCTCTACCAAAATTGTTCAAATTATGACTCTCGGTTCAAAATTTACCCCGCACGGGGGTCACTTAGTTTTACATAGGCTTATATAGGAAAAATTTAAAAAATCTTCTTCTCTGAAACCACAAGGCCTAGAGATTAGGTATTTGGCATATAGCATTGGATAATGGACCTCTACCAAGATTGTTCAAATTATGACCCCCGGATCAAAATTGACCTTGCACGGGGGTCACTTAGTCTTACATAGGCTTATATAGGAAAACCTTTAAAAACCTTCTTCTCTGAAACCACAAGTCCTAGAGCTTAGATATTTGGCATGTAGCATTGCCTAGTAAACCTCCTCTTCAAAGTTTGTTCAAATTATGTCCCTGGGGTCAAAATTGACCCCGCACGGGGAGTCATTTAGTTTTACAAAGACGTATATAGGAAAACCTATTTGGTATATAACATTATCTAGTGATCTTCCACCAGGCAAGTGGACTTGTACCAAGGTGAGTGATATAGGGCCATCTCGACCCTTTTGCCTTTGATAATTATCTAGTGATATTTCTGGCAAAATTCGTTTTCACATTTATTCTTTTTTATCTCAATTCATTCTTTGATTTGAAATTAATTGTTTTCAGGATCTCATTTTATAATAAAAAATCATCAGCCGTACAATAATACAATAAGAATATACAAGTAGTATGATGTTTTGTTTTTTGAAGTTATATGTTGAAAGATTAAAATAATTCTATTTATATTGATCATTTCAGTTTGAGTAAAAATAAATTCTCTGAGATTTCAATTCACATGCACTAAAATATTTTTTTCTAACAATTATGCCAAGCAAATACATTGTATCTAGATATAATTTCATTTACATGTACAATGTACTTCAAATTTCTTATAACTGACACAAGATTCCTTACAGCACCAAATTTTATTAATCAGTTATAATCACTGTTTATTCACACAAAACTTACATCTGCTAAAAAAATATTGAAACGATTTAGAAGTTTCAATTCATATATTTCAGGAAAATACAGAAAGGACAAATAACCACAGAGTTTATTCCTCAGTATCATTTGATCTTGATAATAAAATTAGATATGGAACATTAGCACTGACCACAAGCTGTTTCTCTCTGCCAGGTGATTATTGCTTGACCTCAGGAAAAGGTCGATTCCGAGAATTTAGGGGAAATGAAATCCGCTTTTCACCAGCCCTTACATTTTTGGCAGCAAAGGGAGTTAATTGTATAAAAAAATAGTAAATGTAAGGACTGAATACCAGTCTACTAGTAACCATATGTAAAATTTTGAGTTTTATACGGCTTCCCCTAATTCCATCTATGCATATTGCAAAAATATACATAAATGAATGAAACAAGATAATTAAAATACATTCAATATACAAACCAAATACATGAATTACAGAACTGAATTTTTATCCAGTCTAGAATTTTCTTGGAACAAAAGACTCGAGTAACCTAATTAATCTAATTAAACATTTTAACTGTTCAAAACAACGGGGGGATCATTATCACAACCAATGTTAGAACGAGATTTAAATTGTGTTTAATTTGAATAATTATGTTCAAACAAATATAAAGCATATAAGTCACTCTGACATCCGTCTGTCTGTCCGTTTACCTGACTCATCCATATTTCTATATAGATTGTTACACTTTAAAGAAAACAATTTATATAGAGAATGATATGAAGTCCTTTAATAAACATCTCTATCTCCCATGGCTAATCAGTTGTAACAGTTTTGAAAACAAATAAGTATGATCAAAAACAAGTTAAAGACATAAAAATCACAGTACTTATATATTTTACACAAGTCTGTGATTTCTTTTTTGATAAACGATGATACACCAATATAAGAGCGCTTCATTAAGGTCATATACCTCATAAGAAGACAATGTTTAGACTAATTAATTACCATAGGACAGTTGTACTTACATATATACAGAAAATTTCGAGACTTTTTCAATTTTACCATGTACTACTTGTATTAATTAGTTAATATGAAAATAATATAGATGCCATAAGTATTATTACCACACACATAAAAAAAGAGAAAAAAGTATTTATTGCAAAATATTTGTACATTCTCTTAGACTGAAACATTTAGCTGAAGTAGCTTCTCTGGGAAGCTGTTTTCAGTTTTGCATTTTTCTGCGTTGAAACATGTTAATCTTTAATGAGAGTATACTATCAACGGAATATCATAATACGAGGCTGTATTTTTTTTCGAATATGTTGTGATGTTTTGGAGAGGTGAACTCCGAGCGCATTACGCTCTTCAAATAAGAGCCACCGAGAAACATGGATTGTTGATATTGCAACAAGGGATGGCTAACGTCGTATGTTTCTCTGTTTATATTTTAATCAGTTTGGTACATCTTGGTCTAAATTTGGCTTGAGGTAATTTCCGTTTAAGAGAGCCGTAGTGCATTTAGTATAGTTAGTCATGGCACTCGCATTTTACAGAGACACGTATTATAGGGAATCGAAAAGTAGCGTGCATCTGTGACAATAACCACTATAGTGAGATTATTTATTTTTAAATGAAAATCCAAGGCTTGCATGTTTGCACTTCCCCCGATTGGCAAAAGTTTTTATTTTTCCCATCTTGTCCATTCGATGTTAGCACAGGGTTCCTGTCTAAACAATCTTTTTTAGGTGAAATGTGGTTTTCCTGTCATATAAGGGTTTTTTTTGAAAGCTCTGAAAAATAAAATTAATTTTCTGCACTGATAATAAACATTCATGGAAACTTGTTTTGCATAAATGCGTATTCTGTCGAGACAATGGCAGAGACATTCCTTGTTCCTACATCGCAACTGATAGTATTGAATCGATACCATGGAATCAATTACACAATGTTTTTCTTCCTGCGACTCTGATTTCCTCTTTTGTTCTCTCGTACCTGCCTCGTTTCTTTATGTATAGTGCACAGAAGTATAAACTACATGTAGAAAACAAAACAAGAATATGACGATGATCCATTTGATACCCCAATAGTCATTTTATATCATCCAGTCATAACAGGTTTCAAATTATGTCTAAGATTGGTATCAGATATCGCTGCAATTATATCAAACTATTGCGAACATCCTTTCAATTTATATTCAACATGTCACAAATATTGCCTCTATGCCATTAGACTGAAAACAATCTCCTGTTTATTTCAATTTGTAATGTTACAGAGACTGATTTTCCCGTTTTGGACCATAGCCAAACATTATCGCTTCTGTTTTATTTATGAATAGTTCAGTTGTTGAACAAAGTTTGTGCTGGATGTACAATCTTTCTGTAAGTTGATTTTAACTGTATTTTTCTTATTTATTTTCGTAAATATTCGGATATTAAGATGCTTTGGACCGTTTATTTTAAGTGTTTGCGGGTAATTAACTAAATATATAAATGCCTTTAAATTGGCCTTTTCAAGTTTTTCACTTTGGGTAATGCTGTATAAAGATTCAGTAAAAAAGCATTACCAATTATGTCACTACTACTCTCATTGACATTTTATATTCTAAAATAAAGTCAATTTTAGAACTGCAAATGATCGGGGGCTGAGCAAGAAGTTTGAGGAATTATACCATAATATTTTCATCTGACGCTCTATAACTTTTATTGTTCCTAAAACTAAAACCATAGTACAGTTTGGCCGACAAAATGTAGGTAGAATTAAAATGATAATGATTTTAAGTGAACGAATATTGATAGACTGGAGAACGCCACACTTGGACGACATGTATATACCTCAAAATAAGTGATAATTTCTCGCAATTTTTCGCGTCAAATTCCGACAAAATTTGTCATCAGCTTCCATGTCGTCATATCATTTTCACACAGTTTGTGTTAACGCCATTTCCGGTAAACACGGCTACCGTGGCATTTTATTCACTGCATATCTGTTGAAATTAGCGTCGGAAAAAGGCATTGCTTGAATATACCGAACCACTGACAGCAATTATATTTTGCTACAAAGCGAAGTTACGGCCGTCCAGACCCTTTAAAAACTGAAGATGTCTCGAACAGTAGTAAAGAAATATACAGTCTCTAAGTGGCATGTGTGCATCAGGATAGGCCGTAAGAGTATTGAAGATGATGTACGGAGCAGAAAACCTTCTTAAAAAACGTTAGCGAAGCATTACGTTGAGGAAGATCGGTGATCGCAGTTCGAGATATTTCTGAGACGGTTGGTGCATCATATGGGACTGTAAGAGCGCTTGTTCATGAAAATCTAAGCATTAGAAGGTTGTGTGCACGATAAGTGCCGAAACGCTAACATGTACCTGATGACTGAAGTCGCCGTTTTGACCTTGCGCCGGTTAAAAATTATGACTTTTTCGTGATCCGAGGTGCCATTCACCTCGTTATATCAACTTGTTGTAGAATACACATTTTTATATGTACGATGCTGAATTAAGAAGTGACTTCATTTGTGATAGAATACACATTTCAAAACACTTGTGTTTTGTGGTCATTCTTCAATAAAAAAATACTCGAATCTTTTGCTCAGGCCTACGAAAACAGGCAACTATTTCAGCATCAGTTACATACCGTAACCAGATGTGAATGTGGTATTTCTGGTAAAACTGAATTACAAAATGAATTTTTAAGCTCGTGTTCCTCAAAAGTGCGTTTTAAAATGTATATCCTTTCTGCCTTCAGAAAAACTTTTGACGAAATAAACCTTTCATCAAATATGATGAACGAAAAGTGGACTATTATTTACAAACTGGTGGACTTCAACCGAGATGGTATAGTATCCAGTAAAGACAGGGACGATTGTATACAGTCTTTTCTCGGCACGTACAAACCAGAAGGGGAAAGAAAACAACAAATGCTTTCTCAACTGAATGCATTCTGGGATAAGATCGTATTTTTATCTGAGGATCCGGACTGGAATAAAACCTTTACTCTGAACGACTTTTTGACAACACGCGGTGAAGCATATAAAAAGGATTCTGCTGGGACTGTTGCAGTTGTACGCGAAGGGTTAACACAGATGGTTAGGGCAGCCGATGTGATGAATGTTGGAAAATTCTCTTTCGATGAATTTAAAGCACTTCATGAATCATTCAATATGAAAGATGAAAATCTTATAAAAGGTATCTACGTCCTGGTTGGCTCAGATAGTAATGGTCACTGTTCTGTCAGTGATATCGCTGAGTTCTACACAGAGTTGTCAATGGGAAATAATGAAGAAAAACATGAACAATATAAAAGTGGCCTGGCATCAGTTGGATTCCTCTAAATGTGTAACACAGATGCCTTTTTAATTATGCCAACAGTACTTTACATTGACAAACAAATCTACTCTAAAATAGATAACTTATTGAAATTTGTTCCTTGAATTATCATACATATTCAGATGACTGTGCGGTGCAAATGAAGATTTGGTAACATTTGTAAAGTAAATACAATGTAATGGAGAAGGTTAATGTTTCAAATTTAAATTGTAAAAATAACTGATAGTTTTTTCAATAAAATGGTAACTATCGCTAAACGTCTTGTTTGTGTACTAGGTTTCCCTCCCCAAGATGACGGCGGAATGCACAAAGTATACTAGTATATTCAGCTTTATTAGTATTTAATAAAACAAAATGGTAAAGTTCTGTGATTAGATAAGCAACACATAAATTCAGTGAACGAATAAGGCAAATCACCGAAAACGACCAACAGAACCTAGTCCGAATCATCTTACAAAGCGTTTGAAGTTTAAAGCTAGTGATAGATCAAACTATTACTTAGTTACAGCTCCAGACAGACGGACAACGACAAAATAATACCCTACATAAGTTGCTTAGTCATGGACGGGCAGCGCAAAAACAAAATCTATACGCCTTCGTCGGGGATCTGTTACAACGTCAACACTTCTGTATAAACAGGTTAAACAATGAGCTCATGCATGCTTCAAAGCGTAAGTAGGTGATTTCTACAGCATAAATTGAAATATCTCATTCAAATGATGAATACTGTACCTGAAACATTGATATCTTTTTAAGTTTGAAGATAAAGAGGATAATTGTTGGTTTCGGTGTAATATAACGTTGTTATATAAGTCGGCACCCAAAGTGATATGAAAATAACACTACTTTGGGTATTCACGTAAACATTTAAGGTAATATTACACCGAAGCCAACAATGTTTCTTTTTATGTTATGTTTAAAGATCTACTTTTGTTGAGTTTGTTTCAATGTAATGTTCAAAATCGCGGAAAGCGCCATCCGACAGCCTCCCCCCCCCCCCCCCCCCCCCCTCCGCGCAGCACACCCTGTTACTTTTATATAATTTTACAGAACAGAACAGAACAAAACCTTTATTAACTCTAATTACTTAACAGATGGCACAAGAGTGTACAAACAAAATAATCACATGCATTTTTCTTTATATTAACGTAGGTTTAAAATTATTTTTTGTTTCACTCAATACACATCGAAATCACGAAAGCATGAACAGATGACAACTTTAAATTATTCATCATCAAGGAGTAATAATGTAATGGATTTCTTTTGAGATAACGTAACACATAATTCCCATGATAGTCGGGTTAAAGCAACATAGAGTCATTACTCATTCTGATTATTTGCCATTTGAATATTTGATGTTGAAGCCAGATGCTACTTAGTATTGCATGTGTTGCATGTCATATTTGTCACGTACTTTTGACAAATTGTAAATAAAAAAAAGTTATGTGAAAACATTTTCATAATTGTTTCCTTCATATCTAATATATTTCTTAAAGTTGGAATAAGAGAAAACCTGTACGATACTAAACTAAACAAACGGATGGAGTACTGTCATGCAATACAGTCTCCCCAACCGAATATGACAGGATAGGACGAATATATGACTTAAGTTTCATGAAGATCCTTCAATGGGTTTTGGAAGTATTGTCCCATCTGCATGTGATCATAGGAGTGATCTTGACCTTTTTCATCATGGTGATATTAACATATGATCCATCAAAGGGATTTTGACGACCTTTGACCTTTAAGTGTAACATTGCCTTTGAGTCAAGGTTGGTTCTCTCCATGGAATTAACATTTACCCAAAGGTTTCAAGGAAATTATTCAAACTATTTACGAGATATAGAAACATGACTTTTGACCATAAATTTGACCTTGACCTTGAGCAAGTTTGGTTGAAATATGGATATTTCATGTAATATCCATGCTCAAGTTTCAAAAAATTCTTCCAAGGTTTGAGGAGGTCTTTTACTCTGATATGTTACCTTGACATTGAGCAGGTAAAGTATGTGCATCAATTTTGAAAAGTTATTTCAAAATTTATACCCTATGCATGTAGAAGTTACAGCCCTGTTACAAAAAAACAAACAGAATAAAATCCTTAATAAAAAGTTTGAGTCCTAAGAGTGACATTGACCTTCAAGGCAGCATCCAGACGTGAAGTGCGGACTGACGAACAAACGAACGGAATAGCAAAGATTATAAGGATTATCAGGAAAACTGTGATATATTATTATTCTTGCAATTTCAGCAGGAGTATTTACAATTACTTATGCAATAGCTATTACTTCTTTTGCGAGCTGCTGATATTGCAATATGATTTAGTGGCATTTTGTTTGTCAAACCGTTTTACCAATATAGGGAGCTATTTGTCGACTTTTGTTATGTTCTTTTCAATACTACTAGCTACACTGGTCACAAATAACTCGTTAACATGTCTGTGTGATAAAGATGCTTATCTGATGCAACAAGAATATATACGAGAAGATATCATTTCAATCATCTTGCACAAGTTTTCAACTACATGTGTACATTGTATTTGATAGCCACATAATAACACAGTTTTTGAAATTCATAGCTCACACCTTACGTATCGAAGCTTTCCTTTTTGATAAATCTTTGTTACATCCAATTTATGTTATATACCTATTGTAACGGCTGCATAGATAAACTATACGTCTGTGCCGTCACTCGACAATTAACGGACAAACATAATTAAGACTATGTAAGGTTCAGATTTTACGTTTTGATAAGAAATACTTGAAATGATTACAAAGACTAATGAGATAATTGCATGTCAAAATGCTATAATATACGATACGAATATATTCCTCAGTTTACTTTGAATGAATAGTATATAATACGTGCAAACCGTGTTGCCCAAGGGGAAGATCAAGACCGTTCCTTCCTGTCTCTTTCTAGAGGGTAATATATCCCATTACAATAAATACAAACCATCCGGTATGACCTTGTAAAATAGACCATTCTTATAATATTTGACTCCATCGTGTTGGTATACACTGTACTGCGTTGTAAAAGATTGTCAGCAATATTCACGGCTTAAGACTACCGGCTAAATTCGCCCTCGTTCCCCCATCCTCTAACCTTTGTATCAAAAGCCTTTGCAGACACAGAAAAGACCCTTACAAGTCTTTTTAAAACTATGAATGTCCCTATACCACAAAGATGCCCCTCCCTCACCCACGCCACCTCCCACTGAACCATACTTTACTACCTAATCAACATTTATGGAAGTTTTTTTTACAACAGGTTAAATATCTTATGAGTTACATGCAACACACGTTTTAAAGGATACTTACACTACGTAAAGGACCATAACTCCACTTTTACTGGAAACAGCCACACACAAAAATTATGATCGACATATATGAAAGGTTTCATGACTCTGGGTCAAATGGTTTTGGAGTTCAAACACATGTTCAAAAATGCAAAATTTCACCTATCCAAGGGACAAAGCGGTTTTCTTTCATACCAGATGGGGATATCTGCAGTTTTTACCAGTGCTGGAAAATCTCATCTTACACCCCCACCCCCGCCCGTGTAAGACGACTTACGGGAATTACTTATGACGTAACGGTATAAACAATATGACGTCACTTTCACACAGGATCTGAATAACGTTTATTTTTATATTAAAATGCATCATTTCGATAAGTTGGTATTTAGATATCTATTTCAAAGTGCAAGACGATATGCAAGAAAAAGTTTCTGCCATGAGATACTTGGTCCAGATCGAAATATCCGTCACTTCGGGTAACTGTTTCGGGTAACAGTTACCCTCAGTGACGGATATTTCGATCTGAACCTCGTGCTCATGAAAGAAACTAATACTCCTCGGCGTAGCCACAGACAAACCCCGAGGTGCAAAACTTAACATTAGTGTCATGACTCTGGGGTCAAGAGATTTTTTCTGACTTATGGCCCTTTGGTTATTGCTATACAAATGCATGGTATATACATCACATAAAGTACTCTTGTGTGTCCGCGCCAGTTTTCAGTAGCCACTGAATTGACGCATGTCAATAATGGAACTCTAATACCATTTATGTGATTTTACTGCATATAACTCAGTGATACAGTGCTATAGCGTATTGAGTTCTGTATCCATGAGCCAGTTCTATATTGTCTCATTTGTAAATTAACCTCCTGTTTCGCCCGTTATTTGTCGTGTTCTTGACTTTCAGTGCGTAGAGGGTGTATTTTAATTCAGTGCGTGAGCAGTCCTGCCCTTGGAAGTTAAGTTATCGGCGAATTTTACTTCTGAAAGTTATTTGAATACATTGGCAAGTGTTTGTCCTCGGTTCTGTTTCATTTCAATTTCATTTTAAGACATAATGTTGCAAATGCTGAACAAAAGCTGAATCCGCAAAATTGTTGGGTTTGCATTCCCTGCACTAAATCTAAGAAACAGAAGCGGTGTATCGTGACTATTAGGGTATTTCGGGTCTTTTTGTGTATTTTCAAAACTGGGACACTTTAAACTTCTTGTCAGATTTTGAAGTTCTTATATTTCATAAAGTCGGGTAACATATATTTTTAATATGTTCATATACAACTATAAAAGCAATTATAGCAATAACTTGCACACCACAAGACGTACATGTACCATTTAACAGCTCAGCAATGTTATCAATGATATCAGTCAACAAAATGTCAATACGAGGAGAACGTGAGGACCAAGGCTCACTGCTCCAAATCTTAGTAAGATTTTGCATGTACATGTTGTATTACTTTCTTATCTTTGAGGTCACACTTGAAATAAGTGCAAAGAAGTTTTAAAGTTGTAGAAAGCTATGGTTTTATGGTACAATTCATTTACATTTCTTTCCAAGGAAATGCACATTTTTGTAGATATAACTGTTAAAAGTATAATAGGGCCAGCAATTATGTTTAGATATGTTACCAGGGCGTCACACTATATTTCGGGCGGTTACGGATATATTCCTGGAATAACAAGTCCACAAAATTTATGTCTCCCTGATTTTATTCTACAACAAAGTTATACGAGCCTGTATGTCTAATAATTAATATACTATATTTACAAGCAGAACATGTGTACACTAATTATAACTATTTCACAAGTAATGAGCAGAACATGTGAACACTGATTATAACTATTTCGCAAGTAATGAGTAAAACAATAGCTATTACTTATTTACGAAATAAAATGCAGTACTCGACATTCTACTGGTATCTCTAAAACTAAACTTTAACTATATAAATAAGGGGAATCACTAAACTTAAAAACAAAGCAAGTTTTGGCAAAGTGCATGCTTAATCCGTGAAAAAGACCCACAACCAAGTATAATAACATAATACGAACTTACCTTTTTAATGGCATTACAAAGTAGTATAAGTAACAAAAAATACAGACAGTTATACAGATATGTTCTTCTTTAATGGCATTTACTAAATGCTCTTAAAATAGGAATAGAAACGCTCTTATGGTACGACGTTCAACAAGCGCGGGCAAGTCCGTCTTGTTTACGTATTTTTATGACGTCACCACAGTTTTACCCGGCGCTGTTGACGCTGTACTTGATGAAAGACTTGGGAGACAGGTCCATTGTTTAATGGCCCTGTATGCGCATAAATGAAACGGGTTATAACGGCGCGTGATCTCCCGTTACCACGTTTTTCCTCCTGTTAAAACACCGGCAAATAGGCAAAACACACTTTTCTATGTATCTTAAAAAATACAAATTATTTGATTAAATCGGTTAATATAGAAATCGTACCAATAACATTACCAGGTCTTACATGTCAATTATGCGATAAGCAAACTTTGACATACCGATGATTGGAAAATTGATATACCTCAAGCACTAGCTCCTAGCAGTAATTGATGTAGACTCATTTAAAGTAAAAGCATCTAAGTATAATACAATTTTAAGCATTACAGAATTATTTGAAATATCACAATATCAGTAAGTAACAAACAGAAATAATAAATGAGAAACTCAACATGACTTGAATAACAGATCCACAAAATTTTAGGCTTACCGACTCTATTATACAGTGTACAACAAAAATGTACTTTCGACTGGTTATAGACATTTTTACGGAAAAGTTATTTTCAAAGAGGCTCAAGCATATTGTGACTAAAACCGCTGTCTCAAAGTTAAAACACAATGTTATATTGAGAATTAACGGAAACGTATATTGACCACCTTTATATATTGTCTACATGTTCTTAAGTTACATTCGTGTATTATAATTATGTCATCAAATAGTTGTATCTAGATTATTTGTTGTACTATAACATAAGGGTTTTGCATCTTCGTTCTTAGATAGACTGTTAAATAACTTTATATGAATATAGGGTCAATATACGTTTCCGTGAGAAATGTCGATGTGTTTTTTTTTTAATTAGTTAAAATGTAAAATTATGCATTCTTAAATGAAGAAAATTGATGTGCCAATAACGCATACAAAATATAATATTTTTCAGCATTATAACACTAACATCCATTAAAAAAATGTAAAATAAAAGTTCCGGCTAGATACATGTATGTCTAAACAAAAGAGGTTCTCGCCTATTACAAGTATATAGATTTAGGCGATTTAAGGACACAGTAATAACACATTTAGTATCTAAATATGTATATTTACAAATTCGTGTCGTTTTTCGTTTTTCTTCTGTCTGTTTGGTAGGGGTTTATTTGGTAGCTCGTATCGCATTTTTGCCCAAAACATTTTTTCCTGTAAAGTGAAAACCTTTCTTCCTTTCATTTTTGATAACCAAGGCTCCCTTTTAGCCATATCTTCAGCATTCGTGTCATATAATAAGTAAATGATCCGTCCCTCATTTTGTTCTAGAGTCTCCGAATGACATAATTCATATTCACACCATCTGTGTCTCTCATACTTTTCGCTCAAAATTATCAGTAACCGTCTACTTTCGTCAATCAGTTGAAGTCTGGCCTCAGCCTCGGGCCCAGGGGGTGCGTTTCGTACAGCTATGCTTAGTTTGTAAAACGGCTTCTTATCCTCCAACTGCTTGAAGAGAACTTTCTTCACCCACTGTCTTACGTAGGGATCATCGTCGTCAAAAGAAACGTACATATCGTAAGATTTATCTTCATTCTTGTCAACTTCATATCTATCCGATGGATGGATTCGTAATATTTTGAAAAGAATCACCTTTGTCTCGTATGGGCATCTTTTCGCCGTAATTAACAATGCAATTACAATAGCTAAAACAAATGACAGAACAACAATCAAAATGATGCTTCCAACGTCGTGACATTTCAGAATATCATCATTGAGGTCTATGATTTTGTAAATATCTCCTTCTAAGCTACAACTTAAACCCTTGTCAGCGTATCGTGGTGCCAAATTGATCCAGTCCACCATCCACAGCATCTCACAGGTACATTCAAGGTTATTTCCATTGAATAGGGCGTCTTGAAATTTAATATTTTGGGTGCCAGCAGGAATTGCTGAGAGAGAATTGTTGCGAAAATCAACTTTTGCATCTTCTTTACTTGCAATTTCGTCCATGACAAATCCTGGTAAAAGAGTCAGGGAGTTTTCTGGCATTGAAAGACTATAAATGTATGGCAAGTAGGTTACATTTTCGATACTACTTATATCGTTGTTGTCAAGCTGTATTTCAATTTTATCATACAGACTTCTTGGTACAGTTTCTGGTATCCGTGTCAGATTCAAACCACGACAGTCAACGTTTAAAATGCCTTGTTCAGGTCGGTCCTGGCAAAGACACCCTGTGGGGCAATCTTGTGAAATGTTACAAACAAGCTCAGTGAGTGCGACATCATAGAATGCTCGTTTGCCACGGAGGTTTGGGGGATTATAACATGTAATTGCGAGGTATTCACTGTTACTCCACTTGAAAAACGATTGTCTTACCCTCTTTATCATGTTATAAGTGTTACAGTCACAGAACAGTGGATTGTCTCGGATGTCTGCCAGAAGTTCTACAAATACTGCTTCAATTCCAAGGTCTTTGGCATTCGGGTTTTTATACTGTAGAAAGTATGAATCTTTCCAGTTCGATATGGAATTATTCCTGAGATCAGTGCGTGCCTAAATGTAAAGAAAATAGTAAACCATAAAATCAGTTTATATAGTTAATACATGCATTAAAATACTCAATTCGATTTATTTCAATAATAATTTATCTAAGTTCCGATGTTATTGTGTAAAGGATTTAGAGATTTCTAATCATGTAGAGAATACGAAAGTTTTCATTAAAACGTAATGTTTTTGTATTGGTGAATAGGTAGTTTAGTAATTACCCCATCGTATGCTGTTCTTGTCATGTACGTCCAGTTGTAGTCGTTAGTAAATGTAGATATGTTGTTGTAACGCAGATCAACTAACTGTATTGATTGTCTGAAATAAGCCCATGGTTCGAAAGCTGTTAATCGGTTATGATGGATCAGAACCTCCTGGATTTTATCCATGCTGTAGTTAAACACCGGTAATGGAATGTGGCTAATCTTGTTGAAAGACAAATCCACATTTATCAGTTCATTTTTATTCTTAAAAAATTCCAAAGGAAGTTCATCAATTTCATTATGATCAAGGTACAAGTATTGAAGTTTCCGCATTACAAAAAACGCTCCTGGCTGAATAACTGAAATATTATTGCTGCTAAGATCTAGAGTTAGTACGTTCCAAAAAACATCAAATGAGCCATTCCCGACACTACCAATTTCATTATTGGACAAGTTGAAATGTTGACCACCTTTGCAAGAAGAAAACCAGGTAGGGTCTATTTTGGTTTCGGAAGTAAATGTAAGATTGAAATGTGTTTTATCCACACAATAATCAGAGCAAAAAATGTATCTGACTTGTAGCAATATTAAACTGTTAAGGATATGAAATGATGAGATCCTTCCTATGGCCATTTTAGCACTAGTGTCAGCTGAATAGATTGATTTGTTTATCGATTACTGCGCACAGGGTTTAACCAAGTCTTGAATGGAGCACTTCCTGATTCAATCTGAAATTAATAATAATAAATCTTAAATACAGCGACACAAACATAGTATAAAATCAATACGAAGATAAGTTATAAAATTTCTAATTTAGAAAGTAAACGAAAATAAGTTTATACTATTGTCCTATAAAGATAACAGACAAAAACTATTTTCAATAAAGTAGGGCAGATACCACAGATTGCAAACACGTAACTAGTCATTGATTGGTTGATCGATTATTACGAACAGGGTTTATAGAACACTTCCTGATACTTATCTTGACAGGTCTGTATATAGTCGGAATGCAAATGTTAGATTACTCGTAATCGGTAAAGCTACAGGCCAAAACCAGTATATCAAGCGTAACAAACACGTGCTCCTCCGCTTTTAGCGTTGCATTCCTACAAACTATATGAGTGCATACACATTTAACAGAAGGCTGTCGATCTGTTTTATTCCATGTTAGTCCTTTGAGACAGTTTCCACAAATATAAGTCCTTAAAGAATAAATAAATAAATATGTATTGGTAGTCAATACCCAAAAAGAACATGATATCTATATATGAGTATTGATATGGGTAGAAGGACTTACATTTGGAACACGAAAAATATGACTAAGAACTGAATATAGTATACAATGACTTGCGTAAAGCATTTTCAATAGACAATAAAAATAATATACATGTAATAAAAAAAGTTTAAGGTACCTTTTTGTTTAATTACAACTCAGAATTTAGTATGAAGTCTAGAAAGTTGTATCACTTTCTTTGAATGTAATATACTGTACGAATATATTTACCATACAAGTTAAGGTCTTAAACATGCAAACCCACATTTGTCTTTTATTTTCAAATACAAAAAGTGATTTTTGTGGTTTTACGTTAATAATGTAGTAACAAAGATTAATATTGAATGCGAAGCTTAAATCTGCATTTGGTTTTAATCAAACCATATCAAACTGTATACAAGCCAATTAAATATAATTCTTGGTCTGAGTCTGTGTATTTCTTCGGTAGAATTGTAACATTTCAAGGTTTAAATGAAGATTAATAGAAAACGCACATACACTGTAAATGAAACAGAGTACTTTCACACTTAGAAAAATCCCCTTATTAGCATTTTGGTTCTAATAGAAAATATTGTAAAAAGCAAAATGTTAAATAATACAAATTTCAGACCTTACCTCTTAAGTCCAGCGTTAAACTTCAAATTCACCGATACGGTGAAGTAAACTAGCGGGTATTCCCCTTGGGTGTTTATATATTTTGCATAGGCATGTGTACGTTATCATTGGTTATTTATCCAGGTCAACTTATGAAAGGTGATTTCCCGTTTCTGTAAATAACGATGTGGTGTATAGATACCTTCCTTAGAGATCATATCTATTAAAGATCCCACGAACCAGAGACTACGAATGTCTCTAAGCCTATCGGAATACAGCAATGACGCGTTTAACGTTTCAAGATTTTAGTCAATCAAGAAATTTATAGAAGATAATTGTTGGTTTCGGTGTAATATCACGTTATAATTTCACCGAGTGGGCACCAAACGTGATATTTTCACGAGTGGTGCAGTAACTGCTTTTCGTGTTCACGAGTGAAAATAATGTGATATTACATCGATACCAACATTTTTCAGTTGTTTTTTGTTTGTTTAAGACTCTGATTTTGTTCAGTTTGTTACAATAACATGTGGAAAAGCGCGGAAAACGTCATCAAAAAGCATAGCACACCTAGCGTAATCTCAACGACGTCATCATCGTATGGTTTCCAGCGTTCTTTGCGCTCCATATGCAATGACTTTCTAATATAAATCCGGGTAGAATATTTTGATAAATTTTACAAGGTGTATAGTGACTTTATCAGGGTATAATCCACCGTTATATTTTGATAAACCACCAAAAACTAAAATGAATGTCAATAATTGCTATCAGAGTATAATATATGCCTTTCTCTCGTCAGAAAATGTGCAATTAAGCAGTAATATTTACTGGAAAATCTAAGAGCCTCTTACGTTGAAATGTTAACTTAAGTACATTGCGCACTCATTTTCAATCTGTACTATAACAGTAGACGTTTATCAACTAAAAACAGGGAAGAACGAGAAGAGAAGAACAGGTGTTCAATTTTGATATTTATTGTACATATAAAGTTTCTCAAAGTAGAACAGTTCTTATCTAAGCTTACAGTATTTTGTTGTTTTAATATTTGAATATATTTCAAACGATATGATAAATTTTGTTATTAAGGTGCTATGTATGTTTTCAGTGGTAAAGTACGCGTGTTCTGTAGATACAGAAGCTGAGGAACGCCTGCGGATGCTTGATGAAAGACTTGAAAAGCAAGAGCTTCTCAACACGAAACAGGAGGAAACTGTACAACGGCTAGAGCAAACGTGTCAACGCCAAGAGGAAACCATCAGAAAACAAGATGAAAAAAATAACCTACAGGATGACATTATTAAGTATCAAGAAAATGAAATTCGTCGATTAAAGAACAGAGTTTTTGAAGTTTTCAGGTAAGGTCTGCTTTCAAGTCTTAAGTATTATACCCTAATCACAATTATAGCGTATAGACATGTATTTTTTAAATTCATTTAATACAAACACATACGTGCTATGTCGCATGGCATATTTTGTTAGATACGAAAATACACAACGAGTTAATTGTCATAACAATATTAATAAAGAATATAGTCAGGTTTTATTCACTGTTATTAAATTGCTTTAGGTACGAAGAAGGGACAAGAAATCCAGAAAATTACACAATATCGGGTACTCAAAAGCTGAAGAAATCCAACTCAAGAAGAACGCTGGCAAGGGGTAAACAAGTTATTAATATCGACAAATCAATTTCAAAATGTTAATGTTTAATGAAATAAGCATAAGGTATCATATTTTACGTTCGAGGTTTAAAATGTTGAAGTCCTTGGACAAATAGTAAACTTACATGATATGAAATATATATGACTTTCAGTGTCACGGCAGTACGAAAGAGTAGCATTCTCCTCATACGCGGATCACAATCTACAAAATCTAGGCATTGATCATCCTATAGTATATAACCAAGTGCTACTAAACGAAGGATCTGCTTATAACGAACATAGCGGTTTGTATTATTACAATGTTCACATAACGTTTATAAATGTTTGTGCTCTTATTGGATTAAAAGACGTTTTAATACTAACATTACATCGTTACATTTTACTTTACCTTTAAAACATATTTTCCTGTAAATTCTGTATGTAAGAACGTTACAACTCACTGAAGAAAAAGAACACAATGATTTTGATAGAAAGGACCAAACAGTAACTATTTTCAAATAACATAGGGTTTAATATCTATTCTTTGTAGTTTTGCAAAATGAAATCATAATTTGTTATAATAACTGTAAATAATTATAGAAGCATTTTACCGTCAAATTGACTTTAATTGTTTTCCATTCCCTATCTGTTAGTAGATTTATGCTTATATTACAATTAGTTCTTTTGCATTAAATGATAGGTTTATTTGACCGTAGCCACTTCCGTTACAGAGTAGACTTCCAGTCCGTTTTGCAAAGCATCTTAGCTTGGCACATTACTGGTTCGTTTTCCTCTAACTTCTTAACGCTTTGTTATGGTGTCAGAAAGCATGTATTTTCTTTGGGATTCAACATTGGTTTTTACCAGGAAAGACAATTGTATTTTTGTATTTATCTTACCGCTAGAGCCCAAATAACATTGAAAAGGCATATGCATTTATAACTTTAGTCTATAATTGTCTTTCAATCCCTTACAGGAATGTTCACATGCCCGATGGATGGCATCTATGCCTTTTATTTCTCCGTGTCTACACAGGACATAAATCAGATTGTCGCAAAGTTAGTTGTTGACGGTGTAAACCAAGTAGATGGCGTGTCAGACACGTTCCATGACAATCACGAAGCACAGGGAGGAAATTTTGTAGTCATGTCATTGAAGAAAGGTCAGCAAGTCTGGGTGGCAAACTACAGGTGGACGACCCATTCAATGCAAGAGTCTGACATCTATAGGTTTTCATCTTTCTCTGGTTTTTTGTTGTATTAAATACAAAAAAGTGTTGAAAAAAACTTGTGTTCAAGATCCACAATTGTATCTTTTACTCAGTAAAAACGTAAACGTTGTATCATTATGTCAAGTTATTAAGCAAGGTATAATCTCAATATGTCGCAATCAAGGCATAGTCTCAGTATGTCGCAATCAAGGCATAATCTCAATATGTCGCAATCAAGGCATAATCTCAATATGTCGCAATCAAGGATCCGCAATACGACAGAATGATTCTGCTTACTTAAGACTCTTTGGAACAAACTTCTGTCTCATGTTTCAAGGGAATCAGACACGATCATTATGTTGTGTGTGCTGCGGATATGTATAATTTACACCATAACCAAGGCTTGGCGGAATTATCCCCACCCCGACTAGGACAGTATAACATACTGTTCTACCAGTGAACATAAAGTCTTCTTACATATTACTTGTTGGGGCAAACAAAATCGTTATGAACTGTGTTGACAAACTTTTGAGGCGCCTTGGTCTAGGTTTGGTCAGAAGTAATGGCCCAGCGACTGACACTGATACGAATGTGGGTAACCAGACCAGGATACAGTTTTAGTATTCCCAGAAAAGTAACTTATACTACTATAAGAGAAATTTTAGGTATTGTATTATATTCATTCAAAAGTCCTGGTGACCTGTTGTTAAACTGGGCAAATATCCGGCGCACTTTATGTTAATGATAATCGTTGTTATCTATGGCAGCTTTAATAAAGCCTATGAGTCAGATTCTATTTGTTTTGATGAACACCAAAAGTTGTCATTTTCACTCGTGGCTGCGCCACTCGTGAAAATAACACTTTTGGTGCCCACTCGGTGAAATTAACGTGATATTACACCGATACCAACAATTTTTCTGTTTATTTTATGGTTAAAACTCTACTTTTAACGAGTTTGTTTCTATAAAATAACGAAAATCGCGGGAAACGTCAAAAAAACATAGCGCAAATGACGTCTTTTAACGACGTCATCGTCGCATGGTTTCAAGCATTAATTACGCCCGGTAACCTTTTGACGTAAACCAGGTGAAGATTCCAAAACAGTGAAAAATAAAATGGTAATCCACTGTTTCAAAACTGTGGATTATCGCTTTATTTCCTGAGAAACTCTATAATTCACTCGAAAAGTTAGAATAAATTATTATAATCACGGAAAGGTACTTGAACATCATTTGTTTTAGTTTGAATTCTAAACTTTAAATAATTTATTTCTGGAGACTCTTCCTATGATAAGACTGGTCGCTTAGTAAAGGTAATGTCGTAACCATTATTGTTTTTGCAAAATAATCACTGAACATAAAGTAATAACTGACCAATTCTGATTACACATACCAGCATGAAAAGTTTGTTATTTTGAACATTACTGGACACATTTGAACACCGAATATGCTAAAACGAAATTATTCTATATAAATTTGCTTAATAATATGCACAAACTGTCTCAAAAGTATATTAGAAAAATAAATATATTTTATCAATCATTTTAGATGGTGTTATTAGAAAGAATGGGTCAATCAAAGAAAGAATAGTACATGTAGTAGCAAATTGTTGTCAAAACTGTCTTGATATATGGCACTGCATGACCCTGAATATCAAAATTCATGTATCTTTATCCACAAAATATTAAAAGATGTAAAAATATATATATATACCTACTTAGGTACATGTTTTGTGTAGTGTAGGTATATTGAGTTTATCCCCTTCTGCTTCTTCACGAATATTACCCTAACTTAGAAAATATTATCACAAGGGTCAATTAATCGAATTATCATATCATTTGGTATAATTTCCAAAATAAATAAACTGCTGGACCAAATAATATTATGCCTATAGGTTTCGTGTCGGTACAATTTTTAGTTATGACATATTAAAACAGTATACCTGAGATGTGCTAGAGGAAATCGAGTTGTTTCAAATCTTGTATCTATATACATTGTCAGCATAAACATGTGATCAGTAGGTAAGTAGAATAAGAAATTGCATCTGTAATTGGTTAGCTTACACGCAGTTGTAGGATGTATTTAAAGATACTGCAGTGAGCAGGGGCGAGGGTCAGGCCTAAAGGAGTGAGGTCCAGACCCCAAGCATCTGTGAATGATACTTATAGACTCTATTTGTCAACATGGAGTCGGTTGAAAATACCATTGGCATTAAAAAAATAGTTTACGTGACAGTTGTGTAGATTGCATATTCACATCACTTGTTTTAGCAAAGAAATTAAGTCTACTACTGAGGTTTTTGAACTGTGACAGTGAGTATATTTAGTGGTTTTACTTATTTTAAATGTGTTTCATATTTTATGCCAACATTTAGAATATGCAGCCTAGATTAAAAAAAAGGACAAAAGGCAATAGAATGGTTAAAGGCCTGTGTGATCTAAACTATTCACAAAGAACGACACGAGGAAACTGGATTTCCTCAAATTTGAGGACGGGCATGCTTGAAACATATAAGATAATGCAATGTCTTGTAAGACTTGACAGAAGAAAGCTCTTCCCTCCTCCTATGGTTAGATCATAGCGGCTACGTGAGAATTCTCTTAGAATTAGTAAAAGATGGACACGTGCAGCATATTAAGAGAGGTAACTCGTACGAAAATATCGCAAACAAATGTTGAAGTTAGCTCCCATACACCTATTTGCATAGTGATTACGTTTCATTTAGTTATAGTACTTTCGTCCGATACAGCCTAAGGTATTGCCTATTTTTACGGAAAGGTCTCACAAAAACTGAAGATACCAATAACTGAAGATACCAATACTGTTTTCCTTTCGAGATAGCTGATATTTAATTTCATCAAACTTTGATAAAAAATGCTGAATATTTAGGTGAGCTCCTTTTAAATGACCGGATATCAGAAAAATTAGAAAAAAATTAGGAATTCCTAAATTATTTGTAGGTGGTTATTTCTCTATCAGGTATTGTTAGAATAGAGGTTTAACATTAATCAAGTTAACTGGACGTGTGTCATCCCCCCCCCCCCCCCCCCCCTGCAACGTCGTTTAAAGTTGGTTTATTGCAGAATAACGCAAATAGCTTTTGTTCTACATGTATGTACATGTTAGAATCTTGCTTTTTTCATCTACATTGCCGAAACATATTTCACTATGTGATTTAATAGAAATGTCGTAATCTGTGTAACAACATTTAGTGGTGTTACACCTAGAATATTTTAAAATATCTTTACGTACACTTATTTCGTTTCACCGCATCCGGAAAAAAGGGTCGTAACGAAAGGGAAATACGTGAAGTTGCAATATTATTATACTTGTCGGCTGTAAGCTTCTTACCATTTTAAGTTTTCGATAATCTAAGCCATTATTTTTATCATAACTGTGTAGAAATGCAGAGCTTTGTGAGATGAACTAAAGATTATGTCGTCTCGCTCTCGGGCTGGGCCGATCAGCCTGTGGTCTAGGCTGATTTTTTTTTAGCTCGTTCAATTTATTTTCATCAAACTTGGTCAGTTCTAGTTACCTTACCTTTGAAATTAAATTTCTTTTAACTGGAAATACGCCTGACAGGTTGACTCAAAATAAAAACTAGGTGTATTCTTTTTTTCAAAAGAAATAAAATGCAGTACTCAGATCTATGGACGTGTCTCCAGGGGTGCCGACCCATTTCGGACCATGGACACTTCGGACCATCACTTGGACCACATTTCTGGACACTTCGGACCAGATTTATAGACACTGGACCAGATTTATAGACACTCGGACCATGAAAATATATTGTGGCAAACTCTGATATGACACCTGGACCATGAAAATATTAAAGCAAAATATTATGTGACACCTTGGACCACGAAATCGTAATTTTTAATTATTATTAATTATAATTTTTCTCATTTTGGCCGCCACTAGGATAAATCTCCCATTCTAGCATAAAATGTGCTGTTTTTGCCCATTTTGCCGGTGTTTTAACAGGAGAAAAAACCGTGTGACTCGACACGCCGTTATAACCCGTTTTCATTTATGCGCTACAGGGCCATTGTAAACAATGGACCTGTCTTCCAAGTCTTACATCATGTACGGCGTCAACAGTGCCGGGCTTAAAAACCGCTGGTGACGCCATAAATATGGCGTAAAACAACACGGATGTTGTCCCGCGCATTATTGAACGTCGTACCAGTAAGAGCGTTTCTTTTTATTTCTATGATTTTTTATGTTATTTATGCTAGAATAGCGCTAACGAACGTTTATTCGTGTTATAAAACACCTGCAGAAACCCTCGGGATATGTTGATGCCCTCGCCCTAACGGGCTCGGGCACCAACCATCCCTCGGGTTTCTGCAGATGTTATAACACGAAAAAACGTGCGTTAACCCTACAATGTTGATTAAAAACAATTTATTAAAAAAACCCAAACATCAAATCAATTACTAAATTAGAATTTAAGCCCGACGAATATCAAACAGAACGATTGAAATTACCGCTGAAGATTAATACTGGTGAGTACCCTTAATATTTTAGTACTGAGAGCAATATGAGTGCATATTGAGAAGGATCTTAGAGGAAATTGAATAATAATGAGTCAAATTATGAATAATGAGTATATGATTGGTTCAAAAGCAACCGTTTTACGCCAAATAAATAAAAAAGATAAAGTTAGGAAAAGTTCAGTTGAAGTCGTTTTTTGTCAAATTGTCATTTTCATTGACTATTTACGAATTTTTAGATGAATTTAGGCAATTTCAGGTCTATTAACATTATTTATTCAAATTGTCATGTTCATTGACTATTTACGATTTCTTTCCATAATGTGTATAATATCAAATGTGGAAGTATTTTTGTGAAGATTGCTATTTCTTGGTTAAAACTATTGCAATTTTTATTATCATAGTGCATTTTTGTTTTCTACTAAAAACTTCGTCGATATATTGGTGAAATTTTTAGAGAACACAATATGTATATTTTGTAGTAGTCAGTTAATTGAAAGTGAGACTCATTTTGTGATTGGCTGTTCATTTTATAGACATATTCGATTTGATTGTTTTGCAGATGTTTATGGTACTGTTATTTTGGGGTTATAATTATGTCAATATTTATCATTCTAGGAGTATAAATCAATAATTTAATTTACTGTTTTTATTTAAAATTATGATGGTCAGTTTGCCGTTAATATCACCATTTTACATAATCTTTTCATAATTACTTTGTCAATTTGACACTACACAACGCTCGTTTAAAAAGGTGAGACAGTGACCGAACGTGTCAATTGTTAAAACAACAACTTGTTACAATGTTGGCAAAATACAGCCGCAATTTACGACATAAACAAAAACATAAACAGTTTGCTATCAAAACACCGACATACACAAAGTATTTAATGAATTTTAACATGTTATACCCCTAGTAATAATGATTACAAATCTGGTCAAGTGTCTACAAATCTGGTCAAGTGTCTACAAATATGGTCAGTGTCTTTAAATCTGGTCGAAGTGTCTGGTCCGAAATGTCCATGGTCCGAAGTGTCCGTAATTCTCTCCAGGTCCGGGTCCGGTATTATTATGCAGCGTAAAGCTTAAAATTCCTTCATATAATGTACAATTACATTTTATAACATGTAAACTTCAATATATTATGGAAAAAAAGATAACACCAAAGTATAATGATAATATATATTTTCATAATAAACAATAAGATAAATATGTTTTTATTAAATTTGAACGAAGTATATGCATACAAAAATAAACGATGAAAAATTCCCGGACCTGGAGACAAGCTATATATGGATAGTCTCGGGGTCTGGACCCGGAGACTTAGTCTCGAGATCCGGGTCCTCTCGAGATCCTGACCTGGAGACACTTCCTAGATCTATCTCAACACACAGGTGGCCGGTGCGGGGTTTGGACCCCCATCCCCCCAGAGGCCCCTCTACAACCCTGGGTCCCCATATACTGATATATTAAAAATAAAAAAAAAATATTGTTTTCACTATATACATATACACAATGTAGTAGTAAAGGTATAGCACTATCGGCTAACCTGCCTCCACCCCTGTTTTTATCTTTTAATCATTAACATAATTATTCCCCCTTTTCTCCTATTTTGACCTGTTTCTTTTTTTAATTCTTTTATTTTTATTTCTACTAACAGTCTTTGTGGCTTGACGCGCACGAAATTGTCTTAAGTCCCTGTAAAGGGTTCGACAGTACAGGAAGATAGATAGATAGGTCCAGAAATCACGAAAAATATACACTGACCGTTTCAACAAGGCTGTGTGTTCATAATTTCAGACCGATTTTCAAAAACTTGGTCTTGTTCAACGTAGAAATAAATACTCTGTAAAATTTTGCATATATTTGGTCCATAAATAGCTCTCGCAAAATGCAGCGAGCCAACAAACTTGTAAATTTCAGTTTACACTACAATGTGACCGCTGTTACATTACGTTCGATTCAGTACACAATTTCGTAACACTTCGTGATTCCCAACCCAGACCAGTGTAAATCAAAATAAAATCAACTTTGAAACTACTAGGCATCTAGGCCCATATAATAATAACCAAGATTAGAAATGAAAGAAGACGACAATTTTCTCAATTAACTCAATTTTCAATTAAGTCCAAGCTGTGTGACATTACAGTGTACGATATTTGGATATATGAAAATCCACAAGCCATTCGGGCCAGCACTGCCTGATTATTGGCCAGGAAGCATTTTCAAAAAAAAAAAAATATATATATATTGTATATTCTTAAATTATCTTCTTTCCTAGCCTACATCATGTACATCAGCTCAAAAGTAAGTTGTATTCCGTTTGTCGCATATATTCGTGATTTCGCATACAAGTCCCTGTTTTAGGACTTTAACAGTTTTAATAAAAAATTGTCCAAAAGAATGTTCAAATAATGATTAGCATTAACAATTACTGAAAGTTATATGATACAAATTTAGAAAGAGTTGAAGCTTTTATATCTTCGTATCTTTCTTTTTTTGACAATGTTTGATCAGGGATTTTAACTGATGAAAAATCAAAATTTTGGGAAGGCAAACGTGCCTCATTTTACCACAATTGAACAATATAGAGGCTTTCTGTAATAAATCGCATCCACCCATTAATTGTACAACAAAAACTCTATATAGAACATTGAGTGGTTTACAGAACTGCAGTATATTTTAAATTGCTGATTTTATTGATAACGACTGGGAATGCATAGCTAAAGCTTGAAAGTTTGAAACAGCGAAATACTCAACGGCTATTATAAAGTTTTAAAAGTCAGTTTCAAACTGTATTTCCTGTTACAATTCCAGAAATCTGACATCAGCATTTATCCATAAACTAGCAGCACACGTACGAAGCTAAGTTTAAAACGCTGATGACATTATATACACAACATAAAGCACAGACAACATCCTGCGTAATTTTAAACATCACATATAATACATGTATATGAAAATCTTAAAACTATGCTTCAAGCATAAAACAAAGACTAAGTTTTGATGATGACAGTTTAATGACTGTCTAGTTAACATGTATATTGCAATTAAAACACAAAGACTGACAATTTAAATGTGCCTTAATTATGTTGAAATACGTGTGGGTAATTTTTTTCGCAGCTGAACACACCTTTGGTAACATAGAGTCAGTAAAGTGATATACCTTACGGTACAAAATTTAATGTATATCACTCTCAAATCCTTTGCTTTTACTATTTATGAGATGAAATGGCAGTAGTGTAAGAATATCTGTTAATATGCATGTACCGAATACTTCATACACATTTTACAGGTTTAGAATTTATTGATATCAACTGTTAAAGTATTCCCATGCTCACTTATTTTACTTTTCAGAATATGTGATAAAGGAAAATGTCCGGTTATGATATAGAGAAGTTTGAGCCCCCTCCAGACCCAGATCTTGTCTGTTGTATTTGTCAGTGTGTCTTAGACAAGGCTGTGGAATGCCCCTGTCGTCATGTGTTCTGTCAGAGCTGTATAGAGCGCTGGCTTACCAACCGACATACATGTCCAACATGTAGGAAAAGAACACGCAAACAGGACCTGAAGCCTGTTTTGCCACTTGTGCAAAATATGTTGAACAGGTACATTGAACTTTGGGTCATGAATACAGATATATTTTTTAAGTGTTCAGATTTATTTAAAATTTTGTTGAAATCTGAGTATACTAGACAGGCATTCATTATTACTGATACTGAGCTACACTGTAGATGTCCATTAAGAAAAAGCAGTACATGTAGTATAATTATAACGTTCCACAACTGTCATGATGGTTGCTTGGACAAGTTTATGACCTTGTAATTTTTGTTAGCTCCACCGAAGATTTAAATCACTGTTCTTTGTATCACACATTGTTTATGGACAGGAGTAGAAGGATAATTCACAATTTTCACATGAAAACAGTAGTGAATTGATTATACGGTCATATATAAGTCAGCGGTCAAGGTCATTGTGACCTTTATATTGAGAATTATGCTGATTTATATTGCACTTGCATCTAAGTACTTCATGCACACAAAATGTACATGTGAGTAAACCATGTTCACAAAATGTACATGATGATTGTAAATGATGTAAACAAATTTCTAATTGACTGTAGAACACACTGTCATGTGGTGAGGATATATGAAAGTTTTACATAAACTTTATATTGTATGAATAGATTACTGATGATCTGTGACTATCGAGACAATGGCTGTTTTGAGAAGATCATGCTCGAGCACTTTGAGCGTCACATCAAGAATTGTGGGTATGAGATGAAAACATGCAGATTCTCCAAGTGTGGTGCACAGATCCTTCGTATGCATCTTGATGACCATGAGAATGAGCAATGTGAGCACAGGGAAACAGCCTGTGAGGGGGAATGTGGGCTAATGATTCCACTGAGTGATAGACCAACACACAACTGTGTAGCTGCTCTCAAGGCTCATATTGATGGTAATGCTCCTTTTCAACTGTATTCTTTTGTTAGTTATAGTCAAGCTTTTAAACATCCAGCTATTAACATTCTGCCATTTTACTCTACCTGTGAAAAAGTGTTAGGGTTGGGGCAGACAGGTTTTTATACCCCCGAAACGAAGTTTAGGGGGGTCTATAGGAGTCACCCAGTGGTCGGTCAATCAGGCGTCGGTCGGTCAGGCAGTCTGTTGCATTTTCCTTGTCCGGAGCATAACTTGAAAACTACAAGTTGGAATTCAATACAACTTCATACAATGGTCAAGCACATTGAGAGGAAGTGCAGTGCACAAGAACCATAACTCCATCTTGACTAATTACAGAGTTATTGCCCTTTGTTACTTTTCCTTGTCCGGAGCATAACTTAAAAACTACTGGTTGGAATTCAATACAGCTTCATACAATCACAGTGATTTTTTTACTTTTTTAGCAACAGCCCATGCCTTTCAAATTGGGAATTTTTAGCGCGATAAACTTTAAAATTTGGAAAAATTAACAAATTTTTATAAAAAAATCATTTTGAAAAGTTTTATTGTAAGGTAAATTTATGTCATTTAAATGTCCTTGCTTCTTTAATTTACAACTTCATCTTTCTATGTTTCATTCTTTTAAAGCTCACAGTCCACTAAACATTCATTTCTCATTATTCATTTCATTTTTTTGGTGACATAAACGCCTTACAGCGTCCAAACTACGATGAGTAAGACGATTTAACTGTGCAAAAAGATGTTCGAATGTCCGGAGTGCCGATGGCGTGTTTAAGTTTAATTTTCTTATTATAATATTTGGAAATATGCGACATTTTTCAATAATTAGGGTAATTTTCTAACAATTTTTGTATCGACACATTTTGACGCATTAAAAGCGTATAGCGACCATGATGAAAGTCATACTAAATGCCGTACTATGGCCCGTTTTATGTAAACAACGCGCGTCGAATTGGCAACAAAATTCTGCGAATAAACCATAATTAGAGTCGGAATTTCATGATTATTTGCATTTTTTAAGTTCAACTTTCACAAGAAATCAATCTAATTGGGAAAAACTTCTCGTTTTGGGGAATTTTGAAGCCTTTTTTGGGGAATTTTGACCATTTTTGCCAATTGGGAAGACGCCGAATTTCGGAGGCAAATCGGCGCAAAAAAAATCACTGAAAGTGGTCTATCACATTGAGAGGAAGTGCAGTGTATAAGAACTAATATTCTATCTTGAGTGATTACAGAGTTACTCCATACATAACTCCATCTTGACTAATTACAGAGTTATTGCCTTTTGTTACTTTTCCTTACAATACAACTTCATACAATGGTCCAGCACAATGAGAGGAAGTGCAGTGTACAAGAACCATAACTCTATATTTACAAATTACAGAGTTATTGCCAAGAACAATATCTCTACTTTAGTTTTTTTTTGCAAACTATTCTGTTACTACGAACTTCCTCAGTTTATAAAGCAGTCTTTCGGGGGTATTAATCACATTTAGTGATAGGTCTAGTTATACCCCCACAAAACGAAGTTTAGGGGGGTTATATAGGAGTGAGCTTGTCCGTTTGTTTGTTTGTTGGTCTGTTGGTTTTCATGGTTTCCGGATGATAACTAATGAAAGGCCTGACCGATTTAAATAATTTTTGGTACACAGCTGTAACATCATGAAATACAGGTCAAGTTCGACTTTGGGGTCAGTAGGTCAAAGGTCAAGGTCACAGTGACTCTGAACTGTAAAACAGTTTCCGGATGATTTCTCATGAAAAGCTGGACCGATTTAAATAATTTTTGGTACACACGTGCAACTTTATGAAATACAGGTCAAGTTCGACTTTGGGGTCAGTAGGTCAAAGGTCAAGGTCTCATTTACACAAGTTATTGTATAATAACTCAACTCTATGTCCTTGTGGCCATTCCTTTCTTATGGTTGCCATACTTCTGTGACAAAGCTGTATTGTGGGGGTATAATTCGTCATTCTTGTGACAGTTCTAGTTCCTTCTGTTAGATGTTTGTGTCAATGTTTGTGTCACTCATACAATGTACAATATAATTCAAAACCATTGGAGCTAAAATCATTATAGCTTACAGACAGGTTAAATGTGTAGCCACAATGATGCAGATCTCCAGATTGGAGAGTCCTGGACCTAGACCTACTACCAAAGACATTTTTGCAGGGAAAACAACTAGATGCAGTATACTTACTGTTTGAATTTGGGAAATAGATAGTTAAGATTTATTTGATTATATTGTTCTTCTATTTAAGTTCCTTACTTTCACTTTCGAGACAAAGTAGGACTCTCTATCTTCTGAGGCTGTAGCAATAAATTCAGTTTATACCTAAAGTTAATGCCGCAGAAATAAGGCCACAGAAATAAAACATAAAAACAGAGAATATGGAATCTGTAGAATTAACCAGTTGTAGGGTATCTGTCAGGTTCATTGAAAGTGGATCAGCTTGAGCATGCATGGATGTCTTTCAACCTGTGTTTATCTTACACCACAACTACTGGCCCATACATAAATTCTCCTACCAGTAGATGTATGAGTAGCTTTTAAAACATAATTCACTTGCTCCTTAATATGCTAATAAAGTGCATTTGTTGCATGCTTTTACAATTTACAAAATACAAAGTACTGTATTTTAGTTGTATGAAGATCATGCACATATGAATGCAGTCTGATCATAATCTGCCTGTTACATTGTAGCAACTCAGTCAATATATTGTCAAAGAGCAACGGGTGAACTATCAATTGAAAGATGGAACAAATCATTTTTTAACTTGACTTTCAAAGAAAAGGGGAGCTATCATACTTGCCTCAGTGTCTGCATTGGCATTTATTTAAGCATGTACCATCATTATGTTAATCAACAGACAAGAGTGCATAAGTCTGACAATATTTAGCAGAATTGTGGCCCTTTTTAAACTTAGAAAGTACATTGAATCTGGGTAAAATCCAATTATTGACTTAATCCTTTGAAATGTTGTTTTGAAAAAAATTGAATACATGTACTCATTTGCATCATTATCCCCCATCTGTAGGCAAGAGAAGGTAACTCTGTCAATGAATTATTTTTTTATTAAGGCCGTTTATCAACTTAGAATCTAGGTTCAGTTTTTCTTACCAGTCCACTTATTTAAGATACAGCTTTGAAAGTTTGAATACTTGTTTACCATCATGACTCCCATATAAGCAAGAGAAAGTATTTCTGTAAAGAATTTCTTTTGAACTATGGCCCTTTTCAGCTTAGAATCTTGGTTAAGTTTTTCGTACCAGTCCACTCATTGACTTAACCATTTCAGATATTACTTTGAAAGTTGGAACTTGTGTACATGTTTTGTATCATCATGACAAATGACGATAACTCTGTCAAAAATATATTTTTATTGTACTTCTTATTGAAATTCCTTTTTAAAGTCTTGTGTGCAACTGGCACTGCCATGCACATACATTTTGTATATCATTTTGTATATCTTGACTGTAGTGTTAAGGAGTACATGTGTGTACATTTATCAAGTAATTAAGTGAGATAACTTTTGTCTTAATATATAGCTGTTTATGGCTCTTGTTTACACTTTGAAATTACACACATTCTTGTTAATGAGGTTTATTTCATGTTTCCATAACAGTTTTAACAATGTAACTTTTCTCTCACTTTTCAGAAAAGAATAAGATGATTGAGCAACTGAAAGTAAAATTACACGAGCTGAATAACCTCTCCCAGTCACTTAATGATCAGCTGGTAGAGTTGCGACAACAACTAAATGACCGTAATCAGATCTTCAGTTCAGACAGCTCAGATAGCAGTGATAGTGATGTCACAGATTTCATGTCAGATGATCTGAGCAGAGATTCTTTCAGGGATTCTTGGTTTGACAGTGCTGCATCAAATATTTCTGCAGATAATGATGATACAACTTCAAATAACGATGCAGGTCAAGAAAATAATAATGCTGGGGCAACAGAAGGATCAGATGTTGTAGAACAAGTTGAAAGAACAGTTGTGAATAGCTTGTTTGAACTTTCATCTAGGTTAGAACGTGTAAGGAATCAAATGAGGGCAGTGTTAAATTCTAGGCTTGTACAAGAACAAAATACATTAAATGATGATGTCAGAATTCCGTCAGCAGCTGAATTAGATGCAATTGTGAATAGCAATAATAATGACAATAACAATAATTCAGAAGCTGGTGGTCCAGCATCAAATATATCAAATGAATACAATTATAATAATAATGATAATGGACATGATAATGCAAACCAACAAAATACAGATGATAATAATAATGCTGGTAATGTGAGCCCTGATTTTATGGAAGATGAAAACCAGTCAAATGATAGATATTCTTATGCTAATGATAGCCAATGGAGTAATTTAACAGAAGAGAATCCCCGAGGAAATGCAAGCGGCTCTGATGTCAGTGATTTGAACTGGATATCAGATTCGGACAGTAACCACACACCATATAATCTTTCACCATTTCCCTCACCACCCTCACCAGAAAATAGCAGTACTTCGGCATATGAATCATTCAGAACAGATAATGGTGATGCTGACAACCAAAACACATCGGAACATGTAATTCTGTCCCAGCCACCAGATTCTCCATCTGACACTACAGGAAGTTTTTCTAGTATTCCTTCAACATCATCAGTTGCTAACAGTCCTTCAAGAGAGCATGACCAGGAAGATGATTCCCTGCAGGGTTCTTTATTCACAGCAACACCTATAACCAATAACCAGTCTAGTCCTGCGCAAAGTGATAGAAGCTTTTTTAACACAACTGATAATAACTCTAGTTGTGGTAGTGCAAGTTCTCATTCATTACAACAATCCCATAGAAATGATGAAGAAAATGAAGAGCATTCTGCATCTTTTTCAAATTCAAGTCCAGCCCGCTCATTTTCATCAATATCATCTGCAGATGTTGTGAATGACTCAAAGTCTGAAGATATTTGCAATGACACTAATGACAACGCTTGTCAGTACTTCATTACTTCAGCAGAAAACAGTGACCAAGAAGGAAGTCATCACGTTTTAAATGCAAATAGATCACCACTAAGTGAAATAAGTGCCGTCACTGATTCAGAACTTGACGACAGAGAAGTTCAAAACGCTCAGAAATGTAAGACGGCAAACAAATGTGAGTACTATGAAACCAACTGTGTTGATAGTAGTTTAGATTATGGAGAAAGTATTGAAGAGGGTAACGATGTTGATAATTTGTCTGAGACAAGCATTGAAGGTCTTTATCATTGTGAAATGCAAGAAGAATCTGATGACACTATAAATGACATGAAGCAACGTAATGAAGGTGTAGTGTCAGATAATTCTGTATCTAGATGTGAACCAGACAGTACCCTGAGTCCCTCAGCTGTCCATCAGCAGCAACAGATGGGTTCATTGGAAGAATCTTGTGCTAACACACCAGTTTTGATATCAACTGCAACAGAGTCTGCGGATTCTGATGATTCTGAGTCGGTGAAATATTTGACAAAACATGCAAGACGTATTGAAAAATCTGATAATTATCCAACAGACATGAATGAACTTAGTTCTGAGAGAATTCCTGAAACAAGTGAGATGGCTGACCCAGGTTCTACTGTGGACAGTGGGTTTATTACTGGTTCAGTCTCTCCTATCAGTGAGATCAGTGAGCCAACTGGAAATAAGAAGTATTCTAGTAGGAAAAGAAAGTCTGCATGTAATACATTCGTTTCTGATGAATCTAAGAAAAGCAAGTCATGTGGCGTTTCATCTCGCAGTTTAATCGATCAAACCAGTCAGTCTTATATGACAGGAGACATTAATGGAGGTACAGAAACTGTTCAAATTAACTCTGCAGACAGATATGGATTTAGAAAAAGGATTCATGATAATGATAATTCTAGCAATGATTTCTGTAAGAAAAATAGAGGTGGTGTTACTTCACACTATTCAATTGGACAGGCAAATACACACCGTTCTAGGACATCACCACCAAGAAATCGGCAATCTTGGAGAGAGGTGCCTCAACATTGGAGAAGAAACAGATCAAGTGCTGGTAGAAGGTGTAATCAGGCTGGTGGGAATGAGAACAATGCACAGAGTTTGAATGTAAAAATAGATTTATCATTAATAAATTATTCAGGACATATAGGAACAGAAACAACAAGTGGAACAATTCCAACAACAGCAGTGGTTCATAGTGCTATATCTCCAGTTCCAACTGCTACATCATTAAAAAGGGAACCCGGACATACTGGCTCCTGGCAACATATCCCCGATACTGGTATCAAGTCAAGCACACCAAAACAAGATGAAATGTCTCACAAAAATAACAGTAGACAGCGCTCATCTAGATCACAACGGCAAGAATTACATTGTACAACCAAAAATATACACTCTAGTCCAGCTAGGGTGCCAAGTAACAATTCCAGTAATCGTGATTTCCCAAACTCTTGGCGCGATAGTTCAGATAGTAGTTCAGATAATACATGGGAACCAGGCTCTGATTGTGATGAAATGGATGATACTATTACAGAAGGGGAAGATGGGTTTGAAACAGACTCTAGTTATGAGGTTCATATACCAAAATCCACAGCAGCTTTGCTGGAAGAATATGCTTCTGATGAGTCGGATGCAAGCTGGAAAGTGGGCATGAAGTAATGATATTTTTTTTGGATAGGTAATAAATTATAAATATATATTTATGTGTTTTTTACACAAAGACCGAAAAACATGATTACAGTTTGATAGTTTTACATATTTCTGATAGCTCTCATAATATTGCTTTATTTTTAATTGAAATTCTACAAATTGATGTTCTGTTCTTCATGAAATAAGTATACATCAGCATAATAAGGAGATGGATGCGCAACTTTTGTCAGGCTTGTCTTAGTAACTCTTTAAATTTGTTTTCTCATATATTCAATATAAAAACTTCAAATTTCTATTTCTCTGATACCTGTTGTCGAAATTTAATTGTAAATTAATTGGCTCAAATAAACTTCAGATCAATTTTTCTTGTATCTATCCCCTGCCACCAGAAAAGTGATTCAGATTTCTCTACTTAATTATATGACTTATGAGTGACAAACCAGCTTCTTGTATAATTGTATTTCTCAAAAAATCATGAAAGTCGTTGTCTGTCAGATTGTAATCTAACATTTGAATGATCTTGCAAGCCTATCTGTTTTCAGGATTGTTTAAAACTTGTATTTGCAATTTTACTATTTTCACATAGTAATTAATAAGTTGACTGGATCTACAGTCTTCTGTCTAGTACATCACAATTTAAACTATGATATTTTAGTTAGCCAAAAAAGGTGATCCTTTAAGAAAAGTTACTTTACTCACTTGTTTTTACTTTCACCAGTATACTTATTTAGGTTATTAAATTTGTATAAAACAAGGTTATTCAATACCAGAGAAGATTTACCAAAGCACAACAAAAAGACCAAAAAATGAGGATGAAAGTAAGGAACCATGATATTAGGATCAAACACGAGATGATTATCATTGCATGCTTTGTCTGTATGGTATCTATAAGCATTGTAGTATATAGGTCATTGTGAATTTCAGTTTTGCAATTCTTGTTTAGGCCTGTGTCACATAACTTTAGAAATAACCAATCTGTTCCATTTGCTTACATTTTTAGTGAACAAGCAAAAAATCATTGTTAATGAGCTTACAGTTTTTCTGTTCATGTCTGTTTGGTTACTTGCACAGTTGATCATGTTCCAAGGTTATTGGCTGCTGTTTCATTTATATTGTCTGACGTAAATGATTAATTTTCCTTTTTTATCTCCAAAAACAAAGCATGTAAAGATGAGCAAAGAGATGATTTATTATTGAATTTATGAACAACAGCTACTGCTGTTTCGATAAAAGAGTTTATTTATGTGCATGCTATGATATGCAGGTGTTCTATATGAATTTAAAGATTCTGTTTCTGTATGTTATCATTATTTTGGAGCATAGAGAAATCTATAAGAAAATTTACAATGATACAGTATAATGTGAAGCTGCTGTCTACTGTACTCTATGTGTAATGTGAATCTATTATGGTTCTGCAATGATATTGTATGCTGTTCTTTGTTTTGATTTTAGACACTTCAGCAAAATAAAGATTTTCTGCTGTATTCAGTGTGTCCTATATGTCCTAAAACCACTAGCTTTCAGTGGAAGAGGAGGAAGCTTAGTCTGTACTGTCTGCAGATCTGGCTCACTAAAGTCCTGTTGGGTGGACCGAAAGTGCCCCTCCGTTGTCTGTACTGTCTGCAAATCCTGTTGGGTGGACTGAAAGTGCCCCTCCGTTGTCTGTACTGTCTGCAGATCTGGCTCACTAAAGTCCTGTTGGGTGGACCGAAAGTGCCCCTCCGTTGTCTTATTAATTAGGATTGATAAAGAGCCTCCATTAGTGCAAAATCGTTCGCATCTTGTAACTGATGTGCATGATAATGCAAGAATAAAAATGGAAGGTACATGGGTCATACCTAAGAAAGCATTCAATGAAATTAAATGAAAACTTAAAACACTGATAGGGGAAACTCGAATCAAGTGCTGAATGCATGTGATTCAGAATGTCGTCCCATATCTTTTTGAGAGCCGTAGCGTACTAATGCGTATATGCTTGATGAGACATGTTTGGCTCTTCACAGAATCAACAGTTAAAGTGACATTATGCGCATCTTACTGCACATAGTGTATTTTTAGTGACAGTTTTTGTATTATGCCGCATTAGTATTTGAAGTTGGTGCTTTAGATGTAAAAAAAAAATCGGACTGATAAAATGATAGTTGATTGTGTCGTTGATGTTGGAAGAGATTTCGGCAGTGGAAGGGTAACTACTCCTGCGGCGTTGTTCTTTTCTTAAATTGACTCTCCCAGTCAAATAAGAAAATCATATTTGGAAAGTTATTTTTCATACTGATAGCGGGAAGGTTTGGTGTAGTGTGTTAAAAGCCTATTTTTCCTCTACGCTTTTGTATACACACCATTTTCAACAGGATTTTTACTTGAAAAAAATGCGCATAATGTCACTTTAAAGTACGGAACATGTTTTATCTATATGAATTTAAAGTTCCGGATACTGAAAAAACAGACATCTGAGTGAATCGCTGACACTTGTAGACGACATTGAAAACTACCTTGGACACGATTTAACGCTTGCAAAAGTTCAGTTTACCCTCGTTCGCTTGCAGGCCCCTGTGGGACATGTGTTTTGACCGCGTGCAAATATTAAGTAGATATCATATTGACATCGTAATAGAAAGCTTAAAATCCATCTCTCGTAAGTCCATGCTTAAGTTTTCAGACGAGCTGATCCTTGCACGTGCTCCTTGTAAGTGGACCAATGGAAATCCTAATTTTCGTAGTAAATATAGTCTCGGTCGACTGTGGGATTTCTCCCCTCGTGGTATCAGACCATTTGCTGACGATTACAGAACATCCTGTGAAACTGAAAGTAGCATGAATCATGTGCAGTGTGCCCAGTATGCCGTCCCCAAAAAACACCCCCCCCCCCAAAATTTTTTTTTGATTGGCATTGAAAGTATTACAGATAGATAGGAACTTGTTTCTTTGCAATAAAACCAGTAAAAAGTAATATGTAGGGATGAAGTCATACGTGGTGTAATAAAAAGGCAACTTAATGGTGCAAAAGCATCTTTAACTCGTCCCGCAATATGGTAGCTTCTAGGCTAAAACTGTTACACACATGTGAGTGTCAGTATGTCTTTAAGATGCTGTAGCGAAATCAAAACTAAAACAAGAATTGATTAATTACATGTATGTAGCCTTGTGTCGTAAACTCGCACGTTCCTATATTTAGTCACCAAAACCGAAACCCCCCCTTTCTAATTTTTTTTTTCCAGTATTTTTCCCCCCGGCGACCAACGCCCTGTATCTCCATCGTCAACATTTCACTTAAAGCTCTTCTTTAAAACTTCTCTGTAGCATTAACCCTTTCAAAATATTGAGATGGTTCCAGTCTTGCACACAGGGGCCATTCATACATGCAGAAGCTTAATGTGATATAGTGTTCATAGGCAGTAACCATATTTGAAGCCTTTAGTATTATTTTTGATATGGCTAAAAAGATGACTTCAAAGTCCGGGCATGCATTCGTTTTTTCATCCGTGTTAATATAGTATTCGAATTTCAATGCCTTTTCTGGTAGATTTTATAGCAAGAGACAATGGAAATAGACAGGAGAGTTGGTGTCATGTACTGCAGTGACTTAAATGTTTGTGGTGTTTTGATTATGCACCATTGATGGCGGCCGTCGATACAGCCAAGATTAACGTCCGCCAGAAAGAAATGAATTGAGCACTTCAAATAAGTTAAAAAGGTCGAATGCTACCTTTCTGTTCCGTCTTAAATGCCCCAATAGCAGAAAGGAAGGTGAAGTTGAGATGACCTTTTTAAAAAGGGCCCCTCATTTTTTTTAAAAAAAAACACAAAACCCCCCATTTGATATTATGTAGTGCTGGTCAAAGATTGCTTTAGGGGGATTTTTGTATAATAAGAATCTACGAGTATTTATGTTCTAGATTTTAGAAAGTGTTTATGTAAATGAGTCAGTTTTGGGAAGTCTTGTATCTTTTGGTAGGTAAAAATGGCGTAATATAGAATTAAATGTTTAAATCACCGGGACTAAGCGGTTATATAAGGCATATATAACAGTATAGCATTCTGTTATCTTCAGTGCATGATCATTTGAAGGTTGACCTTCTTTAGTTACTTGGGTACGGAAACGTTTATGGACATTGCAAAGCCGTGCAGGGTAATGCAAATCTTAATATACAAGTTTAAGTAGAATATAAATATGCGTGTGTAAAATAGTAATATTTGTATCCGATAATTAAATTGTGTTGGTCGAAAGAAGGCGCCCGAAAGAACAGGTAAGTACATTATCGTTTTTGTCGTTAAACCTAGACGGACTACAGAATTAATAATGAATAGTGTTGAATATCGGCAAGCATTTTTTTAAGTCGGTATAAAAATTGCAATAAATGGCATCAAAATATAATTAATTTAAAAACGTTTTTAAAGTGATTTGCATTTTAGAGAAAATTCCATTTGTATCAATGGAAACATAGTAGTTATAGGCTAATGTAGCAATCAAATGGAAAACACTAAGAAAGCGAATTAATTGTTGATTTTCACATCAGGTTTAAAGTTTTTACTGTAACGTTCAATGGAATCGCCTAGAGTATGTAGTAGTGTGTACATATATTTTCTCTTCTTGGTCATAATGTAGTCAGATCAGATCTGCTTCTTACATTCACAACCTTTTAACTGGAACAGACAGTATATACTGGTAAGCCTTTTCAAATTGGTTGTAGAAGGTGTAAGGTCAAATCTCAACAACATTAGTTCCAGGGCTACATGATTACAAAACCATTTACGAATATTCGAATATTCTTTGTTATAATATAAGGACCCAGGTTAATAGTAACATCTTGTATCTGGTTTCAAATTGTGGTCTTGTATAAGTTATGAACAGAAAACCGCACAAAGTCGCTTAGGTGTGTGAGCACTTCAACTTTCAACCTTAAAAAATGTATATTGTATAAGTAAAAATTACTTTGAACAAAAACTTTATGGCAATTTGAACAGGCTATTCAGGCAAGTTGAACTTATTTATAAGGATAACAAATGTGACGCACTAAATCCTTGACATTCTATAAAACATGAACAGTTACTGTATGTCATTATAGCAAAAGTGATTTCTGTCGAAAGCTGCATAGATGGTATATACATTGTTAAGTTTACAAACTGTAACTAGCACTGTAAGGCAAAATACTAAGAACTGAACCGGTGCCAGAAAAAAGAATTATTTATAAGCATTTTTTTGCGTTAACATTTATTTGTGGTGCATTTATGTTTGTCATCGAAACATGAATTCCATTTCGCTTGTTTACGATCAATTTTACTAAATATTCAATTATAATTCGAATACACAGTATAGAAACAAATTGTACGCTAACCGGATATAGCGATGCTAAAAACGATCGAGAATCGAGCATTGTTATATAATTTCTTTCTTTTTGGACATATCTACCAGAACAGTACATGTAAGCATATTTATATTTTGTTTAAATTAAAAGTGATTTGCGATAAGTTGGTTTTGTTTATTTTGGTATTTACAATCATATTTGAAGGTATATCCACTTTTTATTTTCACTACCTGTTTGTATGTCCGTCCCAGCAAAAATATACGGGTGATAAGCATTATTTCCTCCGTTTTAGCAAATCAATAAAAAAGAAATCTCCCCTTCGGCATACTTTCTATTCCTATTTGAAAATGGAAGATAAAAATGAATATAAACAGAAGTTAGATACTATCACATTGTATAATATCTAAAAATTTCGCCTGAACTCGACAAAACCACATAAAATCACTTCTTCGAAATCGCTAGAAATGGACGGTTTAATCATACTGTACAAACAACTGGTTAAATTGTACTATAAACCGTATAATGTCCGATAACACAGGTGTCCAGATTTTCATTTTTTTAGAGTAAGTGTTTAAACAAGGTTAAAAGACAACATTCTTTCCTATAACGAAATATTTCTCAGCATGTTGTGTACACACACGATATACAGCGGGTTGCAAAGTAAAGATAAAACGCATTTTTAACACCGGGTTTCTACATATTTTTTTTCGATCTCCTCCTGAATGAAGGCATTTTATGCAGTATAATGACAACAACCAACCTATACATACATTGAGAGGATGCGTCAATGTCACAACAAAACAAAAATGTAAATTAACTTACCATAACAAGGGCAGAATGATAAACGGTGTTGTGTCTGACTAGTGTCATTCGCGATCGCTTTTCGCATCGCAATATCCGGTTAGCGTATAATTCGTTTCTATACTGTGGAATACATATAAAGAATATTTCATTAATATTAACATTTCAGTATATTTTTTAATTTCAGCAGTTAGAAGTTCGACATTTTCTAATCGAACTGGTTGTAATAAAAAAACGACGTCTTTATTAATTTCAGCACTACATGTAATGAGTTCAAAATTTTCAAATAAAACAATTTTAGTCAAAAACGACGGGTTTGTTTTGGTATTCGTCTTCAGTTGTATTTCTCTGACCAACATACAAGAAGGTTTTATATTCACTTGAAGGTGACTTCAGAATGTCATATAATGTGTTGCTCGAGGAGATGATAAGAGATTTAGGGGGGTGTGGACGTTTTCAGTGGATTACTTCAATCATAGGACAGTCTTCGAAGACTATTGCAGCATGGAGTATGTTGGCTATGACGTTTAATGGCCAGCAGCCTGATTTTATGTGCAAAGGTTCAAATCAGCAAGAAAATAATAGTTTCACAACGGACTTCAATAATGAGTGCAGTCCAGAAAATGTGACTCGTTGTGACGGTTATGCATTCAATGAAGAGATGAACACCATTGTAAACGAGGTAAGATGCCTCTGAACCTATGAACAAATTGACATGATTTTAAGGGATATTTGACAAGTTTTGATTGATTTTACTTACAAGTGACTGCATTTGGTTGCTGAAATTCGCTTTATTGTTGCTTTGTTATTTTCTTGTAAAATATGAAGGACATGGACATGTATCTGGAGGACTATATGTGGAGCATCAGTTGCGCAGTGGTAGTGCGTTCGCCTCAGGATGGAAGGGCCCCGGGTTCGATCCCCGACCCTATATCCATGTAGTTAGTGTCCTTAGGCAAGTCACAAAATTCCACGTTGTTTTCTCTCTTTGAGGTTGATTCCATCTGTAATGACTAACGGGAACGATTAATATAAGTTCTAAGCTTGTGTCGCAATCGAGAATAGTAAATTAGCATTAATTATATAAAAATATATGTACCCTTGTTTCAGACTTCAAACCATGAGTTTTTTAACTATATGTCCAAAATATCCCAGTTTACTGTTGCACCGAAAATGACCCCCTTTACTAATGATAAGCGGATGTTTTTACCTAAATTTCGTTTTTACCTTTAGTTCTGTATTGCAGCTATTAAATACAGTTATTTAACAGAAGAGTTTGTATATTATTAATGATAGGATTTATTGACACAAGCTCAAAGATATTTCTTAGTGCTGACATAATTCCAGTCTAAATCATGTGTACATATATATATATAGATACATAGATGGTAATACTGATACGGGTACATGTTCTTCTTAAGTTATATAGATTTTGCTTCTTTTCATTATTTCAGTGGAGTCTTGTTTGCGATACAAAATGGATTATTGCCATGATCACAACAATACAAATGTCAGGCGTTCTTGTAGGCTGTTTCATTTCCGGGCATCTTGGGGATCTTATTGGCCGGAAGCCAACATTTTTCATGTCCCTTCTTATACTGATTATATTCAATATTGTTGCTTACTTTTCCATCAACTGGCAAATGTATGCAGCTATTAGATTTATTCTCGGAATGGGTAAGCATTCTCAGTTTTTAAACACATTTTTCAGACTTTGACAAACATCGTCCTGTTACCAGTCCCTAGTCTGTCAACATAATGACGTTTTCCCTGTTGTCAGTTAAGTGGTCTATAGAACACTGGTTTTAGTTCGATTAACAGAGAACCAGAGCTCGATCCTTTACTAAGCCACATGTGATGTATACCTTCGGCCCAAACACCTGATTCCGCCTGGCATCAGTTTCGAAATAAAGAGAGCCACGATTCGATCCCTAGTCACATCAGATATGACTTTAACCAGTAAATCTTATGTCACACGTGCTTCTGACCAGTTGACTCGTAATTACTACGTTCACTTCGACATCCAGAGAACCAGGTTTCGATCCCTAGTCAAGTCATATGAGATGTTTTTTTTGAAACCTAATCTTACATGTATATCAGTCCACCAAGCCAACAAATATCAATAGTATGGTTATAGTACATTTCGCAGATCAGTGATTAGTTCGATCACAGAATGTGTCTATTAGTTGAGAGGACTTGCTCGGCAATATCTCATGATATATTTGCAAATGTACACTTTTTGTAATAGTCAGTCTTAATATCTCATTTTTTTGTGCATTCACAGGAATTGGATTCTTTTTAACTGTTCATTACAACGTTATGACGGAATTCGCCCTGAATAGATGGCGTCCACGTATTATCGCAGTTCCAGCGTGGGCCTTAGGTGCTAGCTTGTTTGCTCTTGCAGCATGGGCTTTGAAGGACTGGAAAAATTTGCACATGGTAACAGCTGCAATAGGTGTACCTTTTCTGTTCACATACTGGTAAGTACAGCTTTATAGTAATACATGTATACAAGATGTTTACAATAAAACAATTAAAATATCGGTTTACAACAATTGTGATTATGTACTTATTATCAGTCGTGAAATCTTGCGTTAAACGGTATGAAGCAAAAAAGTTTAATTTTTTTGTATGATCTGTAAGCATTTTTAGTTATTGATTTTATTGTTTTTTCGATATTCAATATTAAATGAAAGTTCCTGTCGTTCTCTACAACACAAACGTGAACAATTGTCAGTCCACAACACAAATACCAGTGATGCCTTAGTTCTCTACAACACAAACGTGAACAATTGTCAGTCCACAACACAAATACCAGTGATGCCTTAGTTCTCTACAACACAAATACCAGTGATGCCTTGGTGCTCTACAACACAAATACCAGTGATGCCTTAGTGCTCCACAACACAAATACCAGTGATGCCTTAGTGCTCTACAACACAAATACCAGTGATGCCTTGGTGCTCTACAACACAAATACCAGTGATGCCTTAGTGCTCCACAACACAAATACCAGTGATGCCTTATTGCTCTACAACACAAATACCAGTGATGCCTTAGTGCTCTACAACACAAATACCAGTGATGCCTTAGTGCTTCACAACACAAATACCAGTGATGCATTGGTGCTCTACAACACAAATACCAGTGGTGTCTTTGTGCTCTACAACACAAATACGAGTGATGCCTTGGTGCTCCACAACACAAATACAAGTGATGCCTTGGTGCTCCACAACACAAATATCAGTGATGCCTTGGTGCTCTACAACACAAATACCAGGGGTGCCTTGGTGCTCTACAACACAAATACCAGTGGTGCCTTAGTGCTCTACAACACAAATACCAGTGATGCCTTAGTGCTCTACAACACAAATACCAGTGATGCCTTAGTGCTTCACAACACAAATACCAGTGATGCCTTAGTGCTCTACAACACAAATACCAGTGGTGTCTTTGTGCTCTACAACACAAATATGAGTGATGCCTTGGTGCTCCAAACACAAATACAAGTGATGCCTTGGTGCTCCACAACACAAATATCAGTGATGCCTTGGTGCTCTACAACACAAATACCAGGGGTGCCTTGGTGCTCTACAACACAAATACCAGTGGTGCCTATGTGCTCTACAACACAAATACCAATAATGCCTTGGTGCTCTACAACACAAATACCAGTGGTGCCTTGGTGCTCTACAACACAAATACCAGTGATGCCTTAGTGCTCCACAACACAAATACCAATAATGCCTTAGTGCTCTACAACACAAATACCAGGGGTGCCTTGGTGCTCTACAACACAAATACCAGTGATGCCTTAGTGCTCTACAACACAAATACCAGTGATGCCTTAGTGCTCCACAACACAAATACGAGTGATGCCTTATTGCTCTACAGCACAAATACCAGTGATGCCTTAGTGCTCCACAACACAAATACCAGTGATGCCTTAGTGCTCCACAACACAAATACCAGTGATGCCTTGGTGCGCTGCAACACAAATACCAGTAGTGCATTGATGCTCTACAACACAAGCGTGCACAATTGCCAATGGTGCCTTTGTTTATTACAACACAAGCGTAAATAACTGTCGATGGTGCCTTGGTGTATTACAACACAAGTGTTAGCAGCTGCCAGTGGTGTCTTGATGTGATTTTATATGAACATTCAGTACAAAAACATATTCTTTATTACTATCCCTTTAATTATTACATGTATATTCAACAATTTGATAATATCTTGTATTTTATCATCACTGCATGAAATTACAGTATCGTCCAAGAGAGTGCGAGATGGCTTGTAACAAAGGGACGATATGAAGATGCTGAAAAGGTTATATACACAATAGCAACAGTAAATGGCAAGTCGAAACCAGACATGCGGGAAATAATGGAAGAAGCTGCTAAAACCAGTTCTAACAAGACATCTGCCCACTACTCTGTACTCGATCTTTTCAAAACTAAGGAAATGATCAAGACTACGAGCGGTCTTCTTTTCATATGGTTCGTGTTGTCTCAACTCAACTGTTTATTTAAGTATTCCTCAGTTTTATGACAGACGTCTTGAACTTATACAGTGTAAAGCACAGCTTAACATTTAACCTTTAAGTTAATGTATGGTTGTAAAGTAAGAACCTTGTTGGGCCTTTTGAACTTATTCTTTCGAAATGAAAAATCATTTGTATTGAATAAGAAAGACTTGCATGGTAACAAAACTGTATCATTTGATACCTTTCAGTACGCTAGTAATTTACAATACTGGACCCTGTTGTTCCAAACTTTTACCGACTGTTAAGCTAACCGTTGATTAACCTTTGATTAAAAAAACCTTTTAGGGCAACAATAGCGAAATATTTTGATTTTGCTTTGAAGAGATTTAAGTCCTCATTCTTTTGTGTTAAAAATTTGTTTTAAAAATTCGTTCAAACTGTAGAAATGTTACATTTACTTACTGTAATCGACTGTTAGCTTAATCGTCGATTCTTATCGAGGCCACAAATGTTACATAACAGCTTCGTAAAAAAAAAAAAATATTATTATTATTATTATTATTATTATTATTAAAGTTTCGAACAACCGGGTCCTAGCTGTTTTGTTTGTTATGTTTGATATACATAGTAATACATGATGAAATAATATGTATTTGTTTACCAGTTATATTTGTTTATCCAGTAAGACAAAACATACATGTTGCTCTATATAAAGTAGGACAAAAGCGGCATATCAAATATGTTTTGAGACATTCAATATGGAAAGAATAGGTAAATATTGAACTGACAAGAACACTATAATACCTAAAGAAACAGCGATACTTTTCCAGGATGAGCATCAGTTACTCCTACTATGGTCTGACGTTTGGTGTAAATAGTCTGGCTGGCAATTTATACTTGAACATGTTTCTCATGAATGTGATAGAAGCACCCGCTAGTTTCACCATCATGTACATTGTCAACAAGTAAGTTTTTAGTCTTTAAAAATCAGACAAAGGTCAAAAATATAAATAAATGCTGACGTGAACAGCTTAACGAAAATAAAATAAACAAAAAACTTGTTCTGTATTTGTAATAACTGTATCATACATACGTAATTGTATCATTTTATCTCGACTTCTCAAAGGTCAGCTATCCTACTCGCCTCGGCGTAAGTGTCGGCGTTGGTGTCACATCTTGGTTAAGTTTTTCGTACCACCCACTTTACTTCAAACCCAGTAAAAATATTGCTTTTAAATATACAATACTTATTTACCATTATTACCTCCATCAACAGACAAGAGTATATAACTCTGTCAAGGTTTTTTGTCAGAAGTATGGCCCTTCTTCGACTTAGAAAGTACATTGGACTTGGTAAAGTTTTTCGTATCACCTCAATTTATTTCAAAACCATAACAGATATTGCTTTGAAACTTACCATACTTATCAACACCCATTACCTCCATTTGCAGGCACGAGTACATAACTCTGTAAAGGTTTTTGTCATAATTATGGTCCTGTTTTACTTTGAAAATACATTGAATCTAGGTAAAATCCGCTTATTGACTTAATCCTTTGCGGTATTGCTGTGAAACTTGGAACGCATGTTTGTCTGTGTATAGGCAGTGAAGATAACTTTGTCAAGGATTTTTTTTAATTAAGGACTTTTTTCGACTTTATCGAATCTTGGTTAAGTTTTTCGTACCAGTCCACTGTTTGAATTAACTATTTGAGATATTACTCGAAAGTCAGAATACTTGTTTATAATCACGATCTCCAAATGTAGACAAGAAAAGGTAACTCTGTCAATGATTTTATTTGAATTATGGCCCTTTTTGACTTAGAAAATATTTCGTTCTTGTACACTTGTTAACTTAATCATAAAAGATATTACTTTGAAATTTAAACCTATTTACCACCACGACCCCTATCTGTAAGCAAGAGTAGATAACTCTGTGAAAAAGTTTTTTTTTATTGTACTTAGAAATTCCTAGTTGAAGTCTTGTATGCAACTGGCACTGTCATGTGCATATATCATTAATCACTTAAGGTATTAATTTAAAACTTTGATGAAGTATTCAGGGATTAAAAACACTTAAGTTAGATAACTCTAAACTTAATAAGTTGCTACTTACGGTCCTTATTTATGAAGATGCTTGGTTTGCCTTTTTGCCAGCGTTTTGTTTTATTTGCAAGCACTGGAAAAAAGTCGAGCGCAGTTCTTGTTCTTTTTTTCTGCGTCAGATCTTTTTGTTTTCGAAATACATGTAACACAATTGTTGCATAATACTATGATTTATACGTGTACAGTCAAACCTTTGTTAAAGACCACTTCCGAATAAAGACCACCCTGCGAATAAAGACCAGCAGTGAGATCACAGTGGACTATTCGTCTATTGTAGAAACATCTGTGAATAAAGACCACCTGCAAAGAAAGACTACATTTGTAGCTTCCCATCGGTGGCCTTTGTTCACAGGTTTGACTGTAAATAGTTATATACTGGAGGAAAGAGTCATTTTCGATAAACTTTTGATGAACATGCACTTGTTGCCGTTCAAAGATTATGTTTGAAATTGAATTTTCTTGTTGGGCATTGATTTCGTAAATTCCAGATTCGGGCGGAAGTACTGCTGTATGTTTTTCTTCATGTTCACTGGAGTGTGCGGAGTTATCGTTGGTATCATACAGTACGTTGGTAGGTAATATGTGACAACTATATGGCAAATAATATCCGGCTAGCCCCGTCCTGGGCGTATAATGACATTGCCGACAAATTGTATGGGAAAACAGAAACCATGAATTTCAAGTCCAAACACTGCCATAAAAACTACTTGTTTTCACTACTGAAACACATTTTCATCTAATATATATAATGCCGAGAAAGAGAGACAGAGAGAGAGAGAGAGAGAGAGAGAGAGAGAGAGAGAGAGAGATGCAGTGGTAATTTGTATTTTATAACCAGTGTTGGCGCTTCTGTGGTCACATAGCTTATATTACTGATAAAATGTAACATTCTCCAATTTTAAAAAAGACATAACATTTTCAGATGAAAGAGTTGTGGGGGTTGTCTTCATGATATTGATTATAACTGTATTTATTTTGTGGTGAAAATAAGTCAAAAGAGATTGCTTGGCTAATAATTCAATATTCACCTAAATGCTCTCAAATGAAACATGAGTAATTATATACGTTCACATGTAACGTGTTTATCATGACCTAAAACCATTTTCTCTATCTTTTTGTTATTATGCAATTTTCATCCATTTGTGTTAATAAACCGAATACAATATGAGTGTGATATAGTTCGATGATGATTATTTACAGACACTCCCCATCGAGGTGCAATAACTAATGCCTTTGCTTTGGCGTCCAAGATGGGTATAGCATGCGGCTGGGGTTGTCTTATAGTTTATACGACAGAACTTTATCCGACAGTTGTCAGGTATTCATATATTTCAATAACTAGTAGGGAACAAATTTAATCTTGACGGTTGACAATGTCATAATGTTCTTATCGCTGGATACGTTTTGCTTTACTGTTAACATTACACCATCATGTCTTGTTTTATGTATCAGAACATTCCTATAAAATACATTCATAAGATTATAATTATAAGCATGTTTAAAAACTTAGATATATCTCTCTCACACAGAACTATTTCTTACGGTTTACACAACACATCAGCTAGAATTGGCGGAATGATTGCCCCACAAATCGTGTTCTTAGTAAGTGTTATACTGAGCATTTTCCTAAACAGTGTTGTATTTGATATGTTTGGCAGGTAACTCCTCAGTGACTTGAGTACGTCGACCTTGTTTTTTAGCAACAGAGTCAGCAAACGAAGTATGATTATGTCATTTTATTTTCTAGGTTTTTTTTATCATTACTTCAAGTTTATTTAGTGTTATACATAATGATTGTAACGTGTAATATACTATGTTGCAAAAGAAAGAAAGTGTGCACTTTAGGCTTTTGTTGATTTTATATATTATTTTTACCAGAAATATATAATGTTTGGTATCAGAATTTAGAGCCATATGCATTATCAGATTCGTTCTACTGCAAACATGGACCGGACATTTTTTACGAGACATTTTTGTTTAAATGTTCATCCTTTACCGAGGAAGTTCGGATATAGGAGGGCTTAAAATCTTCATTTTTTCATTAATCAGTGTATCTGCATAACATTAATGTATAAACGAAATATCTGTACAAATTTCTGTTTATATTTGTTGAGCTTACTTTCTATACGAATTATTAATGAAAAGAATGTGAAGGAGTGTAAGACTTTGAAATAAAAATCTTATACAGTTATTTGTTTGATACCAAAGCGACAACATGTATTATATGCTGGCATTACCTGTAAACGAGATATACAAGATTATGTTATCATAACTTTCGAGTCGTTTCGAAATTAAACAAATCGACAAAAAGACTTCAAAGAAACAACTAAAACTACGATTTTTCTGAGAAAAAAAGCTTAATGTAGAACTTTACGTCATCTTTTTCAGAATGATCAAATCCCTGGATTGATGTATTTTGTAAGTGCCGTTCTGATGATAGTTTCTTGTATTACTTGTTGCCTGTTCCCGGATACCAAGGACAAGATACTCGAGGATACGTTCAAATCCGACCAGAATCAAGATATGTCGACGACCGAGATATCAATGACTGTAGAGTCCATAAAGCAACATTCAGATGAAAATATTCAAAATAACACAAAAAATTGACATCTGTTTTGTTGTAAGTACTGTTGGCGTTTCAAAAAGAATATAAGACTTACCACTTTTGCTGTTTGAATTTCAGGTCACTATGGTAAAAAGCAGATGCAGTTTTTATATTAAATATACAAAGCTACGACAAGTCCTAAATAGACTTTAATAAGAATTAAATATCATGGTTAGTATCATGAAGATAGTCTTATTTATCGTCGTTTTTGTTGCAAACTCTTACTACGATTTCGATGTTAATATTTTCATTTATATGAATGTGTATCATCCACTGTAATAGACTTCTGACATATTTGTATTTTTTGTATTGTCTCTTGTACCTGCACCTTTTGGGGTCAAATTATGATTGCCGCTTCTATAACATTTACCATTTACATGGAAATAAATATATCTTTATTTGTGAAATCATTCATTACAAAAAACTGTGTCCAGAAATCTGCCAAAACTTCAGTGGCACTGAGAATTTCCCATTGGTCATAATACTGGGATGTAACTTTTCAGACCGGGTTCTTCCTGTCTCTCAAGTTTCACGTTAATCCACACCCTACCACAAAGAACCCCATTTTAGGAAAAGCCCTAAAAATTATTGATGAATTAAGTGTAAAATGAATTTAAAACTATTTCAATATATATACGTCCAAGTTGAATTTAGGTTCTCCGTTACAGGAGCCATTTTGGATTCTCGACTTCTGGTGGTAATGACTAAAACATTTTTGACCATGGAAGCAACTCTTTCCTCCTTGGGAGGGCCAGTCTTTTTGCATTGCTCCTTCAACAACCAGATAATAACTGGTTGTTAACCTTAATGATTTTATAAAACTTAAAACAAAATTCATCATATATAAAAGGTTATTTTGTCCCAATTTTGTCAGGAACGCTGAACTGACGCAGCTTCCGCGCTGTAAAAGCAGGGTAATCGTTACGTTGAACTTTATTCAAAAACTGCGTCAACTGAACCACTGAACTGAACGTTGTTTAATGGACGTCATTCTTACCATTATACGGAAAGTTGTATTAGGTAAACTGATTCGTGTTCTTATAGCCCCATCCTTATTTTAACATGTTTTTCTTCACAGTTTAGACTGTAGTAAAATGTGGTTTATTACTTACAAACCCAAAAATAAAAAAATATTATGACTATCACGTTACAAATTAACTTACATGTAATTTAGTTTTTTCCGTGGATCATTAAAAAAAGGTATCTGCCAAACCTATAGTTATTGGTCATTATTTATTGGTCGATATTTTAACGAAATACGATTTCGTTTTTAAGAAATGTTATTTCGTTTTTACGAAATAACATTTCGTAATTACGAAATACATTTCGTAAAAACGAAATAACATTTCTTAAAAACGAAATATGATATCGTAAAATCGAAATAACAGGAATAACATTTCGTTTAAACGAAATAACATTTCGTAAAAACGAAATAAATATGTTACGTAAAAAAGGAAAAAAGATTTCGTAAAATCGAAATATGATTTCGTAAAAACCAAATATTATTTCGTTATTACGAAATACATTTCGTGTTTACAAAATAACATTTCATTTTCACGAAATAACATTTCGTTTTTACAAAATCAGATTTCGTTTTTACGAAATAACCTTTCGTTTTTACGAAATCAGATTTTGTTTTTACGAAATCAGATTTCGTTTAAAATTTACGAAATTTTTTTTTTTTTTCTTTTTAACTATTCTTTATTTCGTTTATACGAAATGTATTTCGTAATTAGGAAATAAAAAAAATGTTTCACATGTCACTTTACGGGCACCGTACAAATCAAATACCGGAGCAAGTGTATTTTTTTTACCGGCCGATTGAGACTTTTCCAAATGATTCTTGTAAACCAAAAAGCATTTATATCTATTAAGGCAATAAAGCAAATATGAAAAGGTTCTGTATTCGGAGTTCTCTATTACAGATAAAGCACAGTCTAAGCTCCGCCTTGACACAAAGTTCAAGTTATCAGAAATACAGTACAGTGTTTTCCTATAGAAATATGCAGTAGCCAATGATACATACAATTCTTTGCGACCCTTTTCAGTTACATACCAAAATCTAAACAAACAGACAATACCAATCAATGATTTATAACATTATTTAAAATATGTTCAATTGAAAGATTACAAATGGGTTGATGTCTCGGATTTATCTTGCTCAGATTTGCTATCTACTTTTATTTCAACATCAAGAACATCCTGTAACACGGCATCCTTTGTCTCTCTGTACAGCATCATTACAACTGCTGACATCATCATCAAAACCCCGCTCAGAAAATACAGAATACCCGGCACATCTTCGTCCTTGAACAAATAAAGTCGAGTTATAAACCAACAGACTTCCAATAAATTGTCTTTGCCTTATCAGTTTCATTTTCGGTCGTTTTAAGGTCATGACTTGTACATGTAGACCCGAAATGTTGAGACCAAATTAACGGTCTCTTTTAAAGCAACAATGAGGTTAACGAAATCATACATATAGTTTGAGACTACGAGTACAACAGAAACATTGAAGCTGATCAGGATAATTTGTTTTACTGTATAATAAAACTAAATAGGCTAATCAATTTATTTGTTTTGTGCTTTTTCAGTATCAAATTGCGTTCCCCACATACCACCAATACTTGTGGTACTTACAAGAAAGAATTTTGTCTTAAAACAAACGAGTTTTGTCAGAGTTCATTAATCGTGTTATAAATTAAACAATATGCACATGATGCAGTATTAAACTAGTCTATAACAAAAATGAAATGTTACCTATATTAAAATTTCATGAAAATCATTGATATGTTTGGGAGATATTGTCACATGACCTTTGACCCTAAAAGTTTCCTTGACAATTTTCATCAAGAACTGATTATCAGTTGTGCAAGCAACGTATGGGTAACAGCAGTGAGAAGTTATTTCAAAATTAGTTTATGCATGTAGAAATTACAACTCAGTCAATAAATAACAGAACATAACCCTTATTTACAAGTTTGAGTCCAAAGTGTGAACTTGAACTTTAAGGTATTCCTACCCCCTCCACTGGATGTTGTTTATGGCACATTCCTATGGTATGGACAACAACTGCTCTAAGTGTGACATTTACCTTCAAGGTAGCTCCCCGGGTGTAGTGCAAGACACGTCATTGTTTTATGTGCAACAACTTAGTGAGGTTATTTAAAGTCAGTCCCTGTATAAAGAACTTACAACCTGGACGACGGACGGACTGATATGCGGAACAGCGCAAACCCATTGTTCCCAGTTTGACAATAATAATCAACTTACAAGAAAAACAATTTGTGGTGCGACCATGCCTCCCGCTCTTGCAGCTGTACTATGAACACCATAAGCAATTGTTCTGTAATTGACGTTGAAGCATTAGTTGATGTTTTAAACAGAAAATCAGAACGCTGTTGTCAAATTGAGTGATTAAATATGCATTCTTGCAAACACATTCCTTAGCTGTTAAGATACTATTATGGTAGAGTGTCATTGACAGCACCTACTGAACTTTAATACATATGTTATCAGCCGAAAAATACGTGTTGATAAAGAGGAAAAGTGTGACGATCACAAATATTGACTACATGTATTTCCTTTTAAAAGTAACTCAGTAAATTATAAATGTTAGGATATTTCATTACTTATCCTTTCAGTTTACAAGTAGGCACTGCAAGTAGGGGATGCAAAAGACAAAGACATACGATCAACATATACCTGACTACTGTCGGATAAATTTCTGTTGTATAAACAATCATAGCCTGCCAACCACAAGCGACGCTTAACTTGGAGAGAAGTGCAATGGCATTGACAAGTGTACCATTAACAGCTAAATCTGAAAATGTACCAAAAACGCAACTTTTCCTATTGAAATGTAGAGTGAAGAATCTAAACATTATATAACGATAAAAACACATCACGTTTTCCTCGGATAACTAGTGTGGTCAATGACGCACACGTTCAATCGCATTCCGTGCTTGGACATAGTTGGGGGTATTTTTTTCAAAGAAAATATCGCGTAGAATCGAAATAGCAAATGCCTCCCTGTATGTAATTGTTAATTGGGACACAGTCAGTCGCTCGAATGCGAAAAATTTAAATAGAATTGTACGCATCCGCACTTCTGGCGGTATTTTAAGAGCTTAAATATCATCCGTACAAAATACAGAAACTATCTACTCAGCAACAAATAACAAATTTGATATTATTATACAGTTAATATTTAACTCGGGTACACTTGCTCGTGTTTCTTTATGATATATATTGTGCTGTTGTTGAACATGTCTTTGCATGGTTTTGCATGTATTTGAATATGTATTTGTTTGAAAGCCTCGAGTAAGATAAGCCTTTTGGCTTATCGAGTCACCTTCGTTAAATAAAGAATATTATTATTATTATTATTATTTTAAAATATATGAGTACAAATTTCATTGCTGTAGCTTCAAAAACAAGAAAGTGGGTTAGTAGGTCAACTGACCCCTAGGCGGGATCAACTTGGACCCAAAGAGTATGATTTGAACTATACTAGGCAACGATACAAGCCAAATGTCTAAGCTCTGGGTCTTGAGGTCTGAGACAAGAATATTTTAAAGAATTTTCCTATAATTTTATCTCAATGTAAAATCAAATGAGCCTCGGGTCGGGGTCGATTTTGAACAGAGGTCATGATTTGAAGAGTCTTGGTAGAGAAAATTAGGCTACATGTAAACTATCTAAGTTCTCGGCGTTTTGGTTTGAGGTAAGATGATTTTTAAAGAGTTTCTCATAAAAGCCCGTGCATAGACTTCCCCTATACATATATAGTCCTATGCAAAATAAAGTGAGCCCCGAGGCGATATCACTTTTGACCCGGGAGTCATGATTTGAACAATCTTGGTAAAAGTCAACTAGGGAATGTTACATGCCAAATGTTTAAGCTTTGGGTTTTGTGCTAAGTTATTGGCCTTGTGGTTCCCGAGGAGATGATTTTTTGTAAAATCCTATAGAAACCTATGTAAAATCAAGTGTCCCCCTGGGCGAGGTTAATTGTGATCCTGGCGGGCTACAATTTGAACAATATTGGTAGAGATTCACTGTACAATGCTGCATGCCAACTATCTAAGCTCTGGGCTTTCTGAGCAAACTTGGAACTAAGGGGTATGATTTGAACAATTGTAGTAAAGGACCACTTGGTAATATCTACCCCGTTGCGATACGAGACAAGAATATATCTAAAGATTTTCCTATATATTTTAATGTCAAATGAAATGAGTCCCGGGGCGGGGTCGATTTTGACGCGGGGGTTGTGATATGAACAAAATTAGTAGAGGTCTACTCGGCAATGCTTCATGCCAAATATCTAAGCTCTGGGCCTTGTGGATTTATATTTGTACTGTAGAAACGTATGTAAAATCAAGTGACCTCTAGAGCGGGGTTAGTTTTGTCCGGGTTGTGTCATACGGTAATTTGAACAATTTTAGTAGATGTCCACTAAGCAATGTTACATGCCCAGTATCTAAGTTCTTGGCCTTCCGGTATTTGAGAAGTTTTTCCTTGCGATTGCCATGGCGGTCGGAGTTCTGCACGGAATGGAATTCTTTGCACACACTTCGTAGAGCTCTATGCCAAGAACATCCCTGTTTAATTTGATTACCATTTGCAAAGCGGTTTCAGACGATATGTTGTTTGAAGCAAATTGTGGACGGACGGACGACGGACATCCAACAATTTTAAAACTCACCATGGGTACCTAGTGCTTTTGGCTTTAATGGGACACTTTTCAAGCAAAACTCGTACTGTTTCTATTACATATGCATACATGTTTTGTTGTAGCATTTTATACAGCGATAACAGAGTACAGATATTTACCAAAGTGCTGTATAACACCGACGCCTATACCAGTAATACCAGCCAGTAGGTAAAATGCAAAACTCACTCTCTTCCTGCCAAACCTGAAAGCACGATGAACAAACTGTCTAAACTATTTCTTAAGTTTTAAGACATGAACATCTACAGTACTTACAGTAAAGTGGACAAAAACAATTTTAAAAAAAGCTGATCGCATCCATTCAAGATTCGAGTTTGAATGACAATAATTTAACAAATACCTTAAAACATGGAACACATTGAAACATACCAATTGACTAAAAATGCTGTTAAGATCATGGCTGGACTTTCGACAACATTAATGAGGAACATGTTCAAATATAAGTCGCCCGACAAACTCTTCACACCAAAAGTAATTCCATAGTATCCATAGCTTGCTGCAAACCTGTACGAAGGCAAGAAAATATACGTGTTATGTTAAGTCGGTGGGGGCGTACCGTAGCGCAGTGGTAGCGCGTTTGCCTTAGGATTAAAGGGTCCCGGGTTCGATCCCTACCATAGCCATGCCGGTAGTGTTCTTAGGCGAGACACAAATAATTCCACATTGCCTCTCTCTCTTCGAGGTTAATTCCTTCTGGAATGAGTCTCGATAGCGATTAATCTAAGTTGTAAGATCTTGTTTCACAATCGAGAGTAAATAGTTTAGTATATATAAATAGGTGGGAGTCAGTTGTTATTGACAATTTGCATCGACTGGACCCTTGCTGAAAGTTCACCGTTTACCACACAATTTACTCTGGAAAAGTAATCGTTATACCAGCGGAGAATTGTTTTTCATTTAAAGGCTACTTATGGGAACAACAAATTTGACAGTCTTTCAAATTTATCATTTTATTTAAGAAACAATAAATTTGATGAAATACATTCAGTCGCTCAGACGCACAAATTTAAATCACTTATGCTCCACCACTACGCATTCAAACTCCTAGCTGCATTCTTTTCAAAGCAAAAATGTCCGGAGGCATTTTTTATTTCGATTCTAACACGAAATTTTCTTTGAAAAATACACCGAACTATGTTCAACGCGTATCAACGTTTCGTTGCAGTTTATAAACATGGAATGTAATTGGACGCGTACGTCGTTTATATATACGAAAAGTTAAAAGATTTAAGCATGATATACCTGACAAAGGATGTCAGAACTATTTTCAACTGCTATAATCCCATCCTCCCGTGACATGTTCACACAACATCATTTATGAGTTTAAATGCGTTAATTCAGGATTGGCATGTCATTTAAACAAACCGTATTAAAATTTGTTACACCTCCAGTATCGTCTGTAATATCAGAAGCAACAAAATAATACGAATTGTGTTATAATGGAGGAGTAAAATAGAACACTCAAAATTCCACGGAATGCACGAAATGCCACGAATTCAAAGCAGCGAGTCCTTGTTAGCGCAGTAAATATACCCTTTCGAACTATTTTTGTTTAAATTAACTTGTTAGAATGGAAATATGTTTTACTTTTGAATGATGTACCGGTTAGTATATCACTGTTTGTCGTTTAGATGCTTCATTATCCTTCGGGATGAAATTACCCCACAAAACCCCCCAAAAAAAAAATTTAAATAAAAAACCCCAAAAAAAAAAAAAAAAAAAAAAAAAAAAAAAAAAAAAAAAAAAAAAAAAAATTTTTTTTTTAAAAAATTTATTTTGGATCAGTGGTCCAGTGGTAACGCCGGATTTTAATTCAGGAATCGCAGGTTCGATCCCCCGCTCCTTCACTAACATAACTAATGGTCTTTCGGATGAGACCTAAACACAGAGGTCCTATGTATCAATGCTGAACATAGGGCATGTTAAATAAGCAGGGGTGTCTCTGGAACGGGACACGTTCTGTAACTTGCACTATCCCCCGAAACCTAAAATAACTAAAGTATTCTGGGGGCGTTGGTGATATGGATTATCCGGTACCAACGATAAAACTCTAAAATACATACATACATGTCCTGGTTAATAAGGCTTAGAATTTGCAACGCTACGAATGTGTGCAAGTCTCTTTTTGTCCCAGACTGTGCTCGAAACGATAAATGTGAATTAGTAAAACGTCTTATAATTTTAATATATTTAAGTGATCAAGTTACAGTTCTATAACGTTTTGAGTGTTTTGACATCTGAATGCAAAAATGTCTTGAAGATGGGTGTCAAAAAAATATAGCATAAAATTGCATAAACAAATGAATGTGCCAAGGTATTGTGCTGTTAGATTATGTTACCCTTGAACATTTCGTATATCAAACTTATTTATAACATTGATTTTTTCAATAAAACATAGACCAATCAAGATAAGATATATACGTTACCATGTAAACAATAGACCTAGTGTTATCTTAGTACTCTCCTTTGTCTTGAAAAGATCAATGAACGAGTATCGCTGCTTTCCTGTCGACTGTTTATTTGTTTCTTGTTGTACTTCCGCAAATATCTTATCAAGAGTTGGCTTTTCACTTTTGTTCACCTTTGCAATGACGCTGATCACTTTTTCGGCCTCTTTAAAACGTTGCTTCGTTACCAACCATCGAAAGCTTTCGGGCATTATCCTAAACGATAATAAATTGAAATTGTTTTACAATTGATATTATACCAATAAATTGTCGGCATTGACATCTCTACATGGCCTTTGAGTCTTTGCTTTACGTCATACAAAAGTTACACGCTCAGAACTGTAGGCTTGATCATCAATATATTCAAACATGATCTAACTTTGCTGCCATACTAGACCATAATAAAGTACTAAGGGAGAACGAACTTTTTTCAGGAAAATGATTTATTGCATTCAAGATAGATTTTATGAACTATCTGTTTTCGGTAAAAACATATTTCTAATACTAGTTCTGCATGTATTCTTTAAAATCGTTTCAATATAAAATAACTGTCTAAGGTTCGCAAAAGACAGGTACTATCATCTCTCACTGTTAGAACAGAAGGTTACATTTCTGCGTTTTACATTTTCTGTACACTGATTGTTCGAAGAATATTGCGATAATTTTATTTACCACCATGTAAACAGAAATTTATTTACCACCATGTAAACAGAAACGGTGTTCCGATTATAGCAATAGCAAGATGAATTTTCTTCCAGTCATGTAAACCCCATGCAACCAAAGCAAACAGGCTGGCTTCAATAGACCAAGACGGTGTCGTAACTATCGGCGGTCTCCATTTTGAAGAAGCAAACTCGTTGGTAAAGCTGTATTGAACAGTAAGATAAAATCCAATCCCAATGCCAATGAGAAATCTTACTGCAGCATACACTTGCCAAGACGGAGAGAAGTAGCCAGCAACATTGAATGCAACCGTTACAAAAATAGCGAGAAAGAAAGTTGGTTTTCTGCCTATCATATCTGCCAAGTGTCCGGAGACGAGACACCCCAGTAGAACCCCAGCCATCTGTATCGTTGTGATTGTTGCTGGAACCCACTTCATGTCACACACCAGGTCAAACTAAATACAAAACGTGACATTAATACATCTTTACAAGAATCCATGACTTCTAAGTTTTATTATCTGTTTTCAATTAAAAGACTGGATGGCAATTGGCAGCGATACCTTTCATTTCCTTAATGTAATTGACCTGTTGATATTCATATTGATACGAACGAGTAACGGAAATGATAACCAGAAACTTTACAAAATTGCATACAAAAACTCTTCAAGAATCTTTTATGTATTTGCATGACTGATGCTATAACTCTTTTGAACAAATTGACACATAAAATGGTACTTTATACGGTAATAACAAAGATTCAGCACTATGTTTTACCTCTGATACTGTAGTTCGCATGTGGTCTTTGAAAACGTAACTATCACAACTACTGCCATTGACAGTACATTTATCCGCAAGACTTTCATTGTAGATGTTAGCCAACGTTTCATTCCTTCCAAACGGACTGCTAGCACAGATGAAGCCGGGATCCTGGCCAGCAAATGTCATTGTTATCATGCTCCAGGTAGCAATTGTTTTCCCGACGTGTACGATGGAAGCCAGAAGCCATTGGTAGAGTCCACATCCACCAAGATCATTCACAAGGTTCTCAAGCAAAACGTTGTATGTCATAACTTTCAGACGGTGTATTGGAGGAAGGAATTAATTAAAGATCTATACGACGAGGAGTATAATTCCATATACCTACAATAACTAAAGAAAGAAGTTAAGTAAAATAAATTTTATTATTCAAGTCATAGTCTATTATACTTACGAATTTCCTTGACAAAACAAAATGGTACAAACTGAAGACAATAAAAATTACTTCCTTTTTACAGTGCACTTTGCAGGCAAACGGGTTCGTAACACTTAGATTTTCGGCGACTTCAAACTAAATGATAAGTTTAAAACAGAAAAAAACGTTAATTCAGTAGCTGTTGAAAGTAACCAGTTTAATTTCTCTAAAACGTTTCGTAATCTCGATACATTACACATGACCATGCTCTGAAACTGACTCTACAAATCTTGCCATTGCTATAACTATATGTAGAACATAATCAAACCTTACCTTAGTAAATCAAACCTTTGTCCCATTTACTAGTGATCCACTTAGTCGCGATAAGTGTAATAAGTTACATCTGAATAAATCATATCCATTTACATGTTCAAGTCATCAAATACCTAAACGTCTTTAAATTTCTACATCACTATATTAACATGTAATGTATGCATAACTATTTATCCTCCGGTAGCCAGTTACCTAAATATTGTTCTCCCATTGGAATCAAAGTGTCAATGGTAACAAAGTTTCTTTTAAAACAATTACATGTATTTGTTTTTGTATATTTTTATGAAGATAACATACTTAACTGCTTACGTCAAAAGACCATACAACTGACATTACGATGCATGTCATCTGACAAAATTAACTTCATCTTTGAATAAATTAAAATGTTAAGTATTACACTGTTAACATGCAGAGACTTCACATCACTGACAGCTCATCATAGCATGAACCTCTGTTTCAACTAGATCATTACAGCTTTGCAGTAGTCTTTGCGCATCTGTCAATCTTTCATAACGCCCAGTATAACAACAAAGTTAACGAAATTAAATTAAATTGGACCAACAGTATCGTTTATCAATCATTTAGTCATGAAGCAACATAAATGATCTCGATAACAAGTTGAATGGAGCTAGGTCATTGTGACACATTTTAAGGTGATGTTGAAATACCAGGGTTGGGCTTGTGTGCTGGGCTGGGCTCGTGGGCTGGACCTAAGGTCGTGGACTCGTAGTCTTTAGGCAATGGACTCCCGGAAGATAAGGTCATAACCTCGTGGTTATAAGGTTAAAAATGTACTATTGTTCCTTGTTGAGGCTTAAATGACATTTCATAAGCAGGCAGTAATAACTGTTTGTGATATCTGCATCATATTAAATGGAGTTACTTGAGTAAATAAAACATTGCTCAATCTAACTATGAAATCAAAGTTATTCTGCAGTAATTTAAAAGAATAAATTTCTTTTATGTTTCAACTGTGACATCCATTTATTTTTTAAACAATGTGATAATGGGTTTGATGTAAGAGAAATAACTTGAACATATTAACATTCTCAATATAACTAAAAAACCAGTTATACTGCAGTTATTTAAGAATATTTTTCATATCCCGCAATAAAAGTAAAAAAGTCATAATTACATAATTAACTGTTTATATAAACAACAGGAAATAAGTTATGAATCAATTATCTGTACAAATCAATAAAAATTTATGGTCCTAGTATTGGACTACATGTCAAGTCTACAGTCACAAAGACATAGACTCCTTTTGACGCCTGACGTCGGCGAAAGGTCGCATACTTCCTTAAATCAGTCACGGACGACTGCTGGATGACAAAACGCTATCAGAAATACTAAAATACAATTAGTTTTTTAACCTCTCCCAAAACAAAGATATGAAAATAATGTGCCACGCAAACATGAAGGAATAACAATACATTTAAGTAAGTTTTTGTCATTAGAATTGTTGTGATAAAGGAAAATAAATACAAATTGAGTTTGTAAACTACGTGTCTAAATGCCACTAGTTTAAGGTAGGCGGCATATTACTGGTATTTTGTTTTTGCTGTATTGTTCCATTTTCTTGAAAGTGTGACTTAAAACAAATAGATAATGTTAGAGTTACATCGCTTACTTGATATTATTGAAGATATCTTAATATATATGTATCATATGACGCACGAGATGTCCAGCTCTATTCATAGAGATTGTAAAATCTGAACTACATGTATACAGTTTACGAGTGATTTAGATCTAGTACACTCTAAAAGCAATAAGACCTTATTTTAAGATCTCTCATTTAAAAGTCAATCACTCAAATGTGTTTTTATAACTCGATTTAAGCTGATTGACCAAAATATCTTACATTTTTTTAAGTCTAAAAACTGACAAGTTCTACTTGATTCCTGTGCGCACACAACGATAAGTTGTCAACATTATTATAGATGAGTAGGACGATGTAAAAAAAACAATGTTATTTGCAAGTTTGGTTGAGAAAAGGTTTCTCGTGTGTACATGAGGTGTAATTAAGCAAATTTTGTCTGAAACGATTTTTTTTTATAAAACCCTGATCAATTCAAGCCTCTTAACGATATCTGAAATATTTCACACAGGGACAACTTTTTATAATTTCGCAGCTAAATTAAAACTTCCAATTAGTACGATCTTTAACATTTATATTCTTTCATTCTTAGGGGCAGGATAAATAAAACTATAAAAAAGTATATAGACTTAAAGCTGACTTATGAACAGTCATTACTTGAAGGAACCAACAGTTTTCATATCATAGATAAGTAGAAGTATTGTGTGACAATAAATTTCCATTTAGATTAAAGTTTTTAACCATGATGGTATGTTATGTCATGCTATGCCATATCAAGATTGGATTAATGTTATGTTACAAGTACATGTAATTGTATAATGAAATGTGTATTCGTCTGTTTGTTTATCTTGCGATACTGAGTGCACATATAATGCTTAACGTTGATGAAATGTACAACGATTTGAAGATTATCTGAGCTCTGTATCCAAAAAGACAGACAAATGGTATACAGTGAGTATGGTAAGGTGACAAACAAGGTCTAAAATGTTGAACCGGGACAGGTCAGTAATGTTATATACCAAAATGTACGTCACGGTTACCGCCGGCATAAATCGGCGTAAGTAGTGACATTCTGAGAAGTCCAAGATGACCGCCAAAAATAAAACATCTGGTTTTTGTAATACTGTTGGTCTTAATATTTTTTAATGATTGCTTGGTTTAAATGCACACTAAATATACAACTTTATGATGTTCTCTGAAAGAGAATAACACTCTTGTTGGACAGAGAACCTTGACCTTATTAATGTTCTCGGGTTGGTTCAAAATTATATAGCACATATTCATCCCATACATCAGCGAAATTTCCAGATTCATATTTAAACTATACTTTCAAAATCTTTCAAATAAAATTCTTGCATATCTGATCGGCATTTCCGGTGATTTTGCCCATGCCGGAAAAATCCGGTCTGGCACCCCTCCTATGCCAGACGACTCTCGTGAATCACTTATGACGTAACGTTATAAACATTGTGACGTAAATTTCCCAAACACACCGTCGGAAAATCGTTTGTTTTTCATAATTATTCACCATTTTGATAAGTTTGCATTTAGAAATCTTTTGTAAAGTGCAAGACGGTATACAAGAAAAAGATTCCATCATGAGACACTTGGCTCAAATGGAACTATCCGTCACCTCGGGTGACTGTTTTACGGCAACTCGACAGAGCCTCGTTCCCACCAAAACAGTTACCCTCGGTTACGGATATTTCTGCCTGAACCTCGTGCTCATGACAGAAAATCCGTATTGTATGTCCGCACTGTGCCATTATTTTGTAATAGTGCATTCGATTGGCCCAAAATACACATGACGTTAATAACGTCGCTTTTGATTGGGTAGTTACTACTTGTTGATATAATAACGTCAATAAAACTACGACGCAAACAATGATGAATATTTCGCGCTTAAAAGAGTTTTCTTCAATTTTATGATCAAAATGTATATAATTCTTCATGCGATCCAAAAGCCGGATTGGCTCTCGTCGAGGTATGATCCGACGCACGAATGGAGCATATCCGGCATTCTGGATCACGTCACTTTATTTGATTGCGCATTGTTCTTTTTTAATAAGTGCGTGTTGACATGTTAGTATATGAATTTCCATCTGCTACTCGTTAATTACAATACTGCTATCAAATTCATGGAATAACAAGATGGTAAGCGATCTTCAGCCACCCAACTTTATTGGAACAAAAGGAAATATACATTTGGGCTGGTTAAATGTTTGTCATGAAACGTCACTGTCAGAAAGTTTTTTTTGAGCAATCAAAGGAATAGTTTGCTTGAGTGCAAGGAATACATAAACCTGAAGTAAGGTTGAAGATTCATTTAGGGAAGTCATACATTGGTGTTTAAAAGTTTCGAAATGCAAAGTCTCAAATAAAACTATTAAAGTCACGTAACGTTCTTTCTACGTTTCGCCTTATTCCTTGTTTCGCCGTCACCTTGGACTAACAGCTATTGTGTTTGCTAGCAGTCACCTTGGACTAACAGCTATTGTGTTTGCTAGCAGTCACCTTGGACTAACACCTATTGTGTTTGCTAGCAGTCACCTTGGACTAACAGCTATTGTGTTTGCTAGCAGTCACCTTGGACTAACAGCTATTGTGTTTGCTAGCAGTCATCTTGGACTAACACCTATTGTGTTTGCTAGCAGTCATCTTGGACTAACAGCTATTGTGTTTGCTAGCAGTCACCTTGGACTACAAAACACCTATGTTTGTTTTGCAGTACCTTGGATTAACACCTTTTGTGTTTGCTTAGCAGTCTTTTTGGACTAACACCTTCCATGTTTGATAGCACTTGGCTCACCTTGGAACTATCACCTATGGTGTTTGTTTAGCAGTCATCTCGAGACTGTTAAACAGCTATTGTGTTTGCTAGTATGTCACCTTGAACCTCGTGCTGACAACGCTATTGTAGATTGTGCTATGTAGTCATCATTGGACATAACACCTATTGCGTTACTAACAGTCGCTTTGATGGTACTTACTACTTGTTGTATAATAACAGTCAATAAACCTTCGACAAACACTGATGAATTTTCGCTTAGCAGTCTTCTTCAATTTATGACCAACATCTATTATAATTCTTCATGCGATCCAAACCGGATTGGCTCTCGTGAGTTTGCGAGCAGTCACCTTGGACGTAACATGCCATTGTTCTTTTCTAATCAGTGCGTCTTGGACTAACAGCTATATGTATTTGCTAGCAGTCACCTGAATTACAATACTGCTATCAATTCATTGGACTAACACCTATTGATGGTTTGCTTAGCACCCACCTTTTGGAACAAATACATTTGGTGGTTATGTTTGTCATGAAACGTCACTGTCGTTTTTTTGAGCAATCAAAGGAATGTTTGCTTGAGTGCAAGGAATAAACCTGAAGTAAGGTTGAAGATTCATTTGGACATACATTGGTGTTTAAAAGTTTCAAAGCAGTCTAATAAAACTTTAAAGTGACTAACAGCTATTGTGTTTCGCTTATACCTTGTCACCTTGGACTAACAGCTATTGTGTTTGCTAGCAGTCATCTTCGACTAACACCTATTGTGTTTGCTAGGAATAACAACTAACAGGCATGCAGTCAGGTGAAGAGATGCACAAGGAGACAGACGGTGAAACCTAGTTACAAAAGTCTTTCTGTTTGAGTGAGCGAAAATGATATTTGCTCAGTAAATACAATATATGTAGAATACTTTCCTCTTTCATTTACGTACGTGGCTTAAAATCTCTTAAAGTATGGCCTTCAACGTGTTGTTGGAAGAACTTATAGAAAGTCTCGGGGGTTGTGGATTGTTTCAGTGGATTATATCGCTTCTAGTTCATTTTGGGAAAACCTGTATTACATGGAGTATGTTGACGATGACATTTGCTGCACAAACGCCGAAATTTTGGTGTATAAACATGAGCAATGAAACCACGACCTGCTTTGTCAATGGTACAGAAAGATGCGAGTCGTTTCATTACGAGGAATACTTCAACACTGTGGCATCAGAGGTAAATATTTTGATATATATTGTAAAATACATCTTACAGTGCTCGTGGAAATAGCAACACGACTGCGCTTTAAAGTAAAAAACGCTTAAACAAGAGAATTATGATGACGCAATATAGCTTACGTGTGTTCCATTTGCTCTAATTGATAATCTCATTAACGACGATCAAAATAGATGGAACATGTTGAGCGTTATCAAGACTTTGCCTATGATTAATTTATTAGCATGAATACTTTCAGTCTCTAAAAGCAAAAGTGACTTTAGAATGTTAAATCAAGTTTTGACATTATATTTTATGGTGTGTTATCCGGCATGGACCGATCTCTAGGCACACGAGGCCCTAGTATATTATTCATATACACATGCATTTATTTCCTTTCCATTTATATGGCTGGTACACACCCGTACATGTTGTTTAAAAAGTTCTATTTGAAGTAGTCTTTTTGGGTTGCATCGGGCATGTCCCCGTTTTTGTTCGAATATTGTGATGACCGGTTTTTGTAATTTAAAGGCCCTTAACTTCTGACCTACTATTCCAATCAAGTCCGTTTTATATTTGACGAAGATCTTGTTGCCATGCCAAGTCAGATCACGTATCCCCATGATTAATCAAGAAATATGGATACTTGTGCGTAAATAAGCTAATTTATACTACAAACAACGGACGTTTACCGTGCCTCATAGCTCCAACAAAAATTCTTCATGCTCATATCTAAGTAGTAGACTACGAGGCAAGGAGAGTGGTGGTGTAGACGTTAAAATGTCTGCCGCTCATCTCGGATGCTGTGGGTTCGAGCCCCACTTAGGCTACGACCGTACCTCCTCATATGACACCAGTACTGTTTTTCCAGGAAGCGGACTCGAGAGTGACCCGATAAGCTACAAGCTTACTTCACAATCGGGCTAAAATGAATAAGTATAAACTAAGAGGCGAAGTTGAAATGTATAGTTAAATGTTTCTAAGTTATATTATTTATGTATACGCAGTTTTAGAAATATTACTTTTTTTAACTTTTCTGCAATTTAAGTGTCGCACATTATGAAATTTCTGCAATTTATCAAATATTATGTGAAAACATATGAATAGTTTTGAGTCTACGAATTCCACTTGGTATTTTCTTCAAATTAACGGGTATATTTTGATCTTAGTCATTATAGTGTACCGCAAAAACATAACTAGACAATTAGTTTTATAATTCGATATTTTACGTAATTATTGTCTATAACTCAATCCACACACTTTTTATATCATCACACGGACACACAGAGTGCTCTGACAACTTGATTTGATCGAGATGAGTCTACAAATTCGTAAATAAATTGTTTAGTGCTCTATTCAATCATAGAGTAAGGAGTAAAGATTGAATGTTGTGTAAATAATCTAGTTACATTTGTATTCCTATTTTAACAGTGGGACCTTGTCTGTGACAGAAAATGGATTCCTGCATTAATAACGTCGATGCAAATGGTTGGTGTGCAGATAGGATCTTTGTTTGCTGGTCATCTAAGTGACTTATGTGGTCGTAAACCTGCTGTATTCCTTTCCCTTGTGATAACTGCCACTTTCAACGGTATTGGCTACTTTTCGAAATCCTGGCAAATGTATACTGGCATTCGGATGGTCATTGGTATCGGAATGGGATGCTACTTGACTGTTCAGTATGTTCTTTGCATAGAATTTGCACCTTCAAAGTGGAGACCATTGATTGTTTTAATACCATCATTTGCAATAGAAGCTTGTTTGTTGGCACTTGTCGCATGGTTGGTTCCTGATTGGAGAAATCTACATTTTGTCATCGCAGTCATTGGAGCACCATTTCTCTTAGCATGGCTGTAAGTGTTGTTTTTTTTGTACTTTTGGGTTCTTCATGTGTAATTCAGTCGCAACAGTCTTACGTTTCTGAGTGTTGCATTATTTTTCTTGTAATTGCATTAATTACTTTCGAAGACAAGTTTTTCAACAGCTGGCATTGTTTTCAAATATCAAGTTTGTCACATTTTGTAAAAAGTGAACTTTTTTGACAGTTGACCATAGTCTTGAAGTGATTTGTTATTTTCTATGCTAATGCTCAGCGAACTAGCGTTCAAACTGTAGATCTAATTACCTCATTAAGCACAGTATTTTAATCTCCCGTATGCTTGGTGTGTTGCTCTTATTACCCGCCGTTATCAAATTTATCATACTCTGATAAACAATAAAACACACATTCATCTGTGTGTGTTTTTGTGTGACTCTTATACGTTCAAATGCAAATGTTTACAAAGAGATCAGAATATAACACATGTATTTAATCTCATATTGTTTAAGTTACAATGTAATTTTATTTCTGTAACAATTTTAAAAGATGTTTCTGTTTCAGAATAATGCCCGAGAGTATACGATGGCTTGTTACGAGACAGCGCTTTGCAGATGCGGAGCATGTTATAACTGTCGTTTCTAAAGTCAACCGAGTCAAGAAACCAGATCTAGAGTATATTATTACAGCGGTAGAAGAGGAGACTACCGCTTCTGCAAAAAAGATATACTCTCTTTTTGATCTTTTTAGTTCTCGACACAGATCTCTGATGACAATCGGGCTGCTATTTGGATGGTGCGTCTTTTTGTTATTTAAGATCCAATTAACGAATTATTTTAATGGACACGATATTACTGACAACTTTCATGATATGGATGTTTAATTATTTTATCACGGCCGGAATTATTGTATGTTTCCCAATGTCACTATTCGAATAAAGTATAAAAACAAACTCAAGAATTAAGTAGAACCTGTGGCGGATATGTTTAATATTTTTTTCTTACTGTATCTGTATTACAAGAATTAATAATTTTAGGTTTGCATCTAGCTGTGGATACTATGGTATGGCATTTGGAGCAAAAGCATTGGCTGGCAGTGTATACTTGAACACGTTTCTGCTGTTTATAATCGATATTCCAGTTTTACTGGCTTTATCGTATCTAGTAACCAGGTTAATAGTTTGATATGATTGCTTTATTTTATGTTTTCCAGTGAATTATAGAGTTTTCTCAGTGAAATAAAAGTGATAATCCACAGTTTTGAAACAGTGGATTACCATTTTTATTTTTCACTGTTTTTGCAATCTTTAACCCGGATTTACGTCAAAAAGTATACCGAGCGTAATTAATGCTGGAAACCATGCGACGATGACGTCGTTAAAATGACGTCAATTGCGCTATGTTTTTATGACTTTTCCCGCGATTTTCGATATTTCATAGAAACAAACTCAATAAAAGTAGAGTTTTAACCATAAAATAAGCAGAAAAATTGTTGGTATCAGTGTAATATCACGTTAATTTCACTCGTGAACACCAAAAGTTGATATATTCACTCGTGGCTGCGCCACTCCTTAAAATATCACTTTTGGTGCCCACTCGGTGATACAATTTATAGTTTATTTTTTTACACCTTAAGTAGCAAATTTCTTGCTTGTATTTTACTCCAAATTAAGAAATTTGTAGATGGGAACATTACAAACATCGAAGTTTTTTAAGCTTTTTTTTTCTAACTTTTATATATATTGTTTGTTTCACAGATGAGCGAACAGTGCGAACCATGATCCGACTTCATGGATCTGCAGGTAGCACAGACAAAATCATTTGTTGCCATTTGAGTACGATTTAAAATATATCTCTGTACAATCAACAGGTATGGTCGCAAGAACGTCACTGTTGTCTTCTATGTGATATCTGGCATCAGTGGGATATGCGTCGGTCTTATCAAATTTACAGGTTTGGTGTTACAGCATTTATTAACTCTTTCAGGGACAATAACTTTGGCATGAGAATTATTACTTTTAGTATAAGTAAGGTGCTTTTTTGAAATTAATCATAATTTAGTACATACAACACCTCAAAAACACTCTTTAGAAGTAGATAATCGTTAATATACAACACTAAATACACGATTACAATTGTATTTGCTTTTACCTGTAACAAAATAGTAACTTCAATACCAGTTTCCATTTAAAACAAGAGAACAGCAGGTCCAAATGTTTTCCTTACTTCACCTAAATATCTTATGATACTTTGCTTTGTAAATGACAGGATCACATCTGCATGAATCTATTGTCAGTACAATTATGGCAATGGTGGCTAAACTCGGGGTGTCTGGCGGATCAAAGGCGATGTGTTTGTTATCTGTTGAGCTCTACCCTACTGCCATTAGGTATTGTTTATCTGTTTAGCTCTACCATACTGCATTAAGTTATTGTTTACCTGTGGAGTTCTACACTACTGTAATAAGTTATTGTTAAAGCTCAGTCACACATTCAGGATTTTACTGCCGTCCTTGATAGGACAATTCCCGTTTAAAATTTGTCAAAAGTCTGATCAAGATCCTATGATTCGTGGCTGAAAATTCAAACTTTATCAAAATTTGTAAAAATATTTACGACAACAATCAGATACTGTTCAGGAAGCGTCCCGATTTAGCTGTTTCCAGCCGAATTCGTCCCAATTATCCCGTTCTCAAACCTGTTCTGATCTGATTTGTATCTTTCGCATAGTAAAAAACAACCGAATATGTCCCGACAGCGTCCCGAGTCTCTCGAATGCGACCCGACAGTGATCGGACAGTGACCAGACAGTGAACCGACGCTAACGGTTCGCATTCGGCAAGATCTGGACGCAATCTGGACTCAATCTGCAAGAAACGGCAATGAAAAATATCTCCAGATCATGCCCGTTCCGCAGGACACCATCAAGACCCCGTCCATACAACACAGGACATTGTTACGATTTTGATCCGATGCAGCAGAATCTGTCACGACATAGTCGCGATTGTAATCCGACTAGACAAAATCGGCTGGGTTTCCCGAATGTTACGGGACGCTACTAACTGCCGGGAGTGAATGGCCGACCTCTCCGGACCATTCCTGATCCGTATGATTCTGTTACGAACGTATACGACTGCGTTCAGACAATGATACTTCAGGACATTTCAGCTCATTGAGGAAAGTAATCCGACTTTTTCACTTTTCATGTCATAGCGCTGTCTGATCCCAAACGGGAGCCATCATCGGCACTGTGTGACCGCAGCATTATCCTCTAAGACACACTGAAACTGTACTAATTTGCTGTGCATATACACTTTTAGTTTATTACCTTTTCTAATTAAAACCAACAGCTCACTTTATTTACGTTAGTCGAACAGACCTTCGTTATTAATTGTACCGAAGTCCTTAGCCAACACTTGACCGAATAGTTCTACTACAGTAGCTCATGAAATGCAACATGCATTTTGTATACAATGTATATAGTTTCTTTCTACTGCTTCTAGGGCGATTTATTATCTTGTGTCAATGTGATTTCACCTCACATCAGCGAGGTGGTTTTTACAACACATGCTTGGAGTAATATGAACCGAACTCATAGAGATGCATACGTCTTACATTTAAATTTAGATTTACCTTGCTACTACTCATTTTTTGTTTTATACATGGTTTGACCGCTTCTTCTGATCTCTAACTGACACATGTAACACCTAATACCAACACAAGAGCTATCCAATTACCCGTTAACCACAGAAGATTCTTATGTTCTCACACACATATATCTAATATTAATTGGACAAAGATAAATCTTAATAATTTCTTCTCTGTTGTGCTGACATTTTTATCATTTTATTTGTATATTATTGCCATATCCAGTGACGTCCACCCTTACCCAGGTCCTACACAACTTCCTTCAAAATCGGCTTCTTCTTTTCTCATCAAATGAGGTAATGGACACTTCCAGAAATATTTGCTTTATTCATTACAATGTTCAGAGCATCAAACATAATTAAGCTGGACATTTTGTACTCCGAGTTTTCATACTTCGATATCTTATCTTTCTCATGAACATGGTTGGATACAAACACGGGTCATCCAGCGCTTACTTGGAAAAACTTTCAAAGTCCTGAGCGCAGAAAAAAATTGGTGACAGCCACAGAGGTTTGCTGGTATATGTCAGACACTCCTTTCGATATCTGTAGCGGACAGATATTGAACTCCCAGGTGTAGAATGCATATAGATACAGCTTATAACTTCTTCCAAACTAATTATTTTCAGAACATTCTACACACCCTTAAACAAAGAGAGCTACAGCTTCGTATGGAAGATAGTATTCACTTAGCAGTTGATACTGGTATTCATGACATAATTGTCACGGGAGAATTCAATCTGATCTCTAAGGAATCAAGCTCACTTAGAAAAATTGATAGTCTATGACAACAATAATTCTCACTGAAACAAATCATTTCTGATCCATGACGCTTTACCGAACACTCTTCTTTTACAAACTTAATACTTCAGGCTGAAGTTGCAGATCCATGCCTACAGCAAAATCATCGTTTCAATTGCCCTGTCTTTGGCCTTCTCAACTAAAAACAATTTAAACAACTTCTTATATGGCTCTTTGAAAGGAAACTACTCATTATTCTGGAAGCTTGTAAGAATGCATACCAATTAGAGATATAACCGCTGGACCAAGTGATCCTCCATTGGCTTATGGCACGAAATCGAAGATTGATTCGTCGGTGAAAAAGGGCATACAGAAATACTAAACGGACTAGGTCCAATACCAATTTCGCTAACTTCAGACTTCATAGAAATCTAGTTGTGGATGAAGTAAGAAGGGCTAACTCTGAACACTGTGGATGAAGTAAGAAGGGCTAACTCTGAACACTGTGGATGAAGTAAGAAGGGCTAACTCTGAACACTGTGGATGAAGTAAGAACGGCTAACCCTGAACACTGTGGATGAAGTAAGAAGGGCTAACCCTGAACACTGTGGATGAAGTAAGAAGGGCTAACCCTGAACACACTGCTCCTTTAGCACATACTTAGTAATACGTACTTTTACATCACCCTCAAATTATTGGTTTAAGTCCTTCATTTGCTCTGCAACAGATCCACCATTACGTCCGTCACAAGACGGTGATAACATCGTCGGAGATGTGTTCAGTCAAGCTGGAACACTATTAAGACTCGAGTACCCAACGGCTCAATTCTAGACCCACTTCTCTTCCTCTGCTGTTCAAAAAGGAGGTATTCAAAACAAATGCATATTCGATTTAACCATTTTTTCATGCTGGATCAAACGGTCTAAGGTTCAACCTTTGTATATAATACGAACTTATTCTTAGAAATATGAAAATATAACATTTTCGTGAAAATGTGTATTATATTCCAGTTTCTACAGTTTAACGACCCATGAATGGCGAACCTCGATGGTGAACGAAGTTATACTGTATTTCCTTTTATGTGTTTTGCTTTCTGTCATTTTCATATTTTCCCTCTCAAATATTTCTCTGAATTGCAGTGTCTTACAAGTTACATGTGCATTAAGTATGAAGCATGCTGTCTGCTAGAATTAACTGTAAATATGATGTAATGTTAATTTCAAATCAAGCAGGCTGCTTTCTATTCTAAGAATTTGGCAAAAATACCATCAAATGTTACAATTATGTAATTGTTAAAAATATTACTGGCCTTAATTATTGAACGTAGCACCCACGTTTTCTAAAAGCCTTTACAAATCATATAGCCGCAGCTGCTGTTTCATTACATAAACCATAAAATAGAAATTAAACTACATGTAGTTTTATAAAAACAATGAAACTATGTTTAATGAAAAACTGTCACGCAAGCATACTAGTATGCGATACACATTATGACAGACATATATTCATTCGAATAATACACAGGTAAGACTGCAGAGGGTGAGAAATGTTTGTTGTAACTTGCATGAAGACATACTTGTAATCTGTTTACAAAAAAACCCTTCTGCTTTCACTAAGGCTTCTTTATCCTTGCTATACATTAGGAGTGAAACGTTCACCATTTTAGGTTTCTTACACATGCACTACTCGTTAAGATATTTAGCAAATGATAAATAAGGCAAAATCACGATGGCGATGAGTAAAGATATGAGAACGAATATGCTAAGTATACATTTTCATTATTAAATACCTCGGGTGTTATAAAATATAACGATTTCAATTTCGTGTGCTTTTCGTGTGAACCAAAATCTGTATGATCATACTAAGAATTGAATCGAAAACCGTCACGCGACTTTGTCCTGTTTGTTTGTAATTGTGCTTATTGGGTCCACCATCCTCGTTCGAGGTAAGTCGGTACACCGGACTTTGTCCTGCAGTGCGTTTCTTGCTTTTTGCCATTATCGCCCCATTTCGAATGATTAATCGTTTTTACGTATACTAATTGAAGCCAGTGGATTGCGCAATATGAAAAACACCTTTTACCCATGAAATATGTGTCTGATGGCGATAGACGAACGTTACCGTGTCGTATGAATGGTGCAAAGAGGCACCACATTGCGACATGTATTGCATAATGTGTATCTTTTTATTCAGGGGCCGGTATTGTTCGTTCTTTTGAAACTTGAGCAGCACAATCAATGAACGGCTATGGTTTTTCCTTTTCGTGTTATAAAGGAATGCAGGTTTTGGAACCACAATCCTTTTCTAGGTTGCTAGACACTTTTCACTTTGGTCGAAACATCAATACCATAGCAAAGTTGATGAACATACTTGTAGGCTCTGGAAGTCTAGCTGACGAAGCAAAAGCGGGCCATCGAAGAACAACAACTTTACAACAAGACGTACGACAGCATCTCTGGGAACGATTTCGACTTGCGTCTCTTTCAGCCAGTAGAAACATTGGGATTCTCGGTCACCCCATATTTGCACTGTATGTACACGACTTAGAGATCGAGGACTCCGAGCGAGGCGACCGTACAATGGCATCGTGTTTCTTCCTAGACACCGACAAGCAAGACTTATATGGGCCAGACATCACCGCTGCTTCCCTAGAGCCAGTTAGGCTACGGTCCTATTCAGTGATGAAAGCCGTTTCTCTTTTTAACGAAATTACGGTCGCGCAAGGTGCTACCGATTTCGCGGTAAATGGTTTGCAAATGATTGTGTTTCTGAGAGTGATTGGTTTGGGTGAGAAGGCTCAGTAATGATGTGGGTTTCATTCAAAGACAAGGGCAGTTGTATTCCACCGAAATTTCAAGGCTGCACGTTACCAAAATGAAGTTTTCACACCCGTTGCTATACCCCATGTCCAGGCCAACCACGCGCAGATTACTGGAGAGGCATAACATTTCTATGTTGCCGTTTTGCTCGAAATCCAATTTAGCACGTTCGGCACTAATCTGATCGGCGGATAAGAAGGTTATCTCATCCTCAACGTACAGTGCAAGAACTTAAAAATGCCCTGGTGCAACAATGGAACGGTTTCAGACAGGCCTATATCAGAAATTACCAAAATTATATGCGCTGTAATACAGTCCAATGATGGACACACATGCTTTTGATCTTGTTCAAAGTGTGAATGTTATTTAGGAAGTTGTTTTGTTGTTACTGTTGCAATGAATTTGTCGTAGATTTCCTATATGTGTTATGATTTTAGAAATTTATTAACTGAATACTTAGAAAAGTTATTAAGTGTATATATAAGATAGCATTTACGATATCGAATCCAGGTGTTAAAGACGACAACTAAACCTATGTTTTATTAGTCAATGTTAGATTTACTTCATTTTGCATTTGCCCGTATAATTCTACGTATATCTGTATTTACAGAACCATTGCTTACGGCGTCTTACATACAGCTGCAAACATTGGAGGAATGTTAGCACCGCAGCTTGTGTTCTTGGTAAGAGTCATGATACTGTTGTTATTGGAGTAGAGTAAAATCAGTCTGACTTATACGAATCGCACTGGAACCTCCGGATTTCATACAAAGGATACATAATTATATGTGTTACAGTTTATCAAACCACGTCATGAATCGACCTTTCTGTAGATATCATTAATGTTTCGCTGCTCTGTCTTGAGTTCCGCCTGAAAAGGGCATACGCTAAGAACGAATGTCAATATGTTTACTTAAAAACACATTGTACATTCATTTTTGTTTTTGTCTTTCTTCCTACCTCATAGGTAAATGTTATTCATATAATATGTACAGTCAAGTGACTAACGAGTCACAATTCTACAGTATTGTCAAAATAAGTGTTTGTGTAAGATATTACAGGCATTCGTTGATGTTTGTTTTCCAGGACGATGAGATACCTGGTCTGTTGTACTTTGTATGCGGAGTAACAATTCTGATCACATCTTTCATAATGCTTATGTTCAAAGAAACCAAAGACCTTGCTCTTGAAGATGCTATTATCAGCCAGAAGGAAATACAACTGGATGACGAGTTCAAGAATATCCATGAGGGTACAAGCAGCTACAACACGATTAAAAAGGGATAATCCATAGGAATATGTTTTTTCTAACTTAAACTGTAATGTACAAATCAATATTTGGGAATACAATATGAACAATAGTTGTGTTTTCTTTGATTTGGCCATACGGTATTTTATAGATGTCCGTCTTGGACATCTACATCTAAAGTATTTACATAACGTTATCTTAGAAGCTGCTCGCTTCATATATTCATAAAAAATAAAGTTCTCCAGTATAAATAGCGTATCTTCACATATATTCATATAAAAAGGCTCCAGTATAAATATCTGTCACGTATATTTCTAAATTTCAAATAATACGCTACCAGAAATTTCAATATAAACATATAGTGTAGCGGTGCCGTGTAACCGACATTTTCAATCGCTTTCTGCAAATTCCTACCTAGATTTTTGCTTATATTTTAATAACAGCCTTTAGTTTTATATTTATTTATAGGTTTGTCCATTTTTTTTAAAATATTTTTTTCGACCGTAACTGAGAGCGAGCAGCTTTAAGTCCGAAACAAATTACGCATCTTCCTTAACAAAGTAGTTCAAGAGTCAGAATAACACATTTAAGAACATACATAAATTAAATTTATCTGTAAGCGTTTCAAGCTATTTGCATAAGTCATGGTAAATTCTATCATCACCTGTCATAAAGAATAATTGCCAACGCATGCATTTCGTTTTTGCCTGGGGTATCGTATCGTATATAAGGGTTTTATCGTTGGTACCGGTTTCCCACATGATCAACACCCCAGGTTCTTTTAACATGCCAGGTGTATAGCACCCATACATGGGACCTCGGCTTTAGTCTCATCCGAAAGACTGTAATTTTAGTTGGTCAGCCCCGGGAATCGAACCCGCTACCTCGAGATTACAAGTCTCGTGCTCTACCAATTGAGCTAACCGGGCTTTCTTGTCTGTGGTATGCAGGAATATACCTTATATAATTTATGACAAAATAGTGCCCCTTGTCGTCCGTCGAAGAACATACGCGTAAAGAAGTGTAAAGAAAAAATGCGTCGGTCATGGTAAGGTCGAGCAAATAACACATTTGAAAAAATATTTTGTTTGATCATGTTCAAATACCGATAAATCTAGATTAATGAATAATAAATGCTTCTGTTTAAACGCACTCCAGCCTGATCTTAAGGTTTGATGAAAGGGCCTTCATAAATGGCGGAGAATTTTTTCTCACGGTCTTAACTGTTTAAACCGGATACTATGCTGGTGCCAATGTGGAAGTTATTACGTAATTTATTCTTAAAAGATAAATAATTTGTTTAAATACATATCAAAAGTATACATTGTATATATGAGGTAAATGCAAGTAGTGTTTTCGAACTCATTCAGTAGTGTACAATGACGTCACACGGACAGTACTCGTAACCATACCTGTGAACCAACAAGTACTTGATACATACTTTTTCGGTTTATATATGCCTATTACATTTAATTAGGTAAAAGGCATATTACCTTCAGCACTTTGATTTCATATAAGGGCCAGAAATAAACACAAGAAATAAGCTTACAAGCTCTGCACAACTGGACCTTTGAAGTCTTTCAGCATACATGCTACTTCCCGAAGCTAACTTTTCCGTATGTAATGAAATGTGTCGTATTTCATATATAATTAGTAAAATGTAATTATTCACTAACTGTCTCTATTTCAATGCTTCAACATCACACACATCTGTACAATCTCTATCATACTATGTGCTACTCATATTCTTATTCATTGCCTGAGTTCTCTTTCATGCAACTTCCCAGTGTGAACATGTCTGACAGTAGATTCACTACATTGACCTATGGTCTTCTGTCCCACAGTCACGGACATCTAAACTACACTATATTACTATTTTATCTGGGAAAAGTGCGTGGCGATACTTTGTTGTAGTTAGTGTCACTGTGAGTCTTTCAGTTCCTCTGTCTTGCAGTAAGCAGGATATGCATCGCCAGCTGTTTCCCCAGTCCTTCATGTATCTACTCTGACAGTTGTTCTGTTGAACTTCATGTTCAGCTGTTTCCCAAGTCCTCATGTATCTACTCTGACAGTTGTCCATGTTCATGCTCAGCTGTTTCCCCAGTCCTTCATATATCTACTCTGCCAGTTGTCCATGTTCATGCTCAGCTGTTTCCCCAGTCCTTCATATATCTACTCTGACAGTTGTTCATGTTCATGCTCAGCTGTTTCCCCAGTCCTTCATATATCTACTCTGACAGTTGTTCATGTTCATGCTCATTTGTTTCCCCAGTCCTTCATATATCTACTCTGCCAGTTGTCCATGTTCATGCTCAGCTGTTTCCCCAGTCCTTCATATATCTACTCTGACAGTTGTTCATGTTCATGCTCAGCTGTTTCCCCAGTCCTTCATATATCTACTCTGACAGTTGTCCATGTTCATGCTCAGCTGTTTCCCCAGTCCTTCATATATCTACTCTGCCAGTTGTCCATGTTCATGCTCAGCTGTTTCCCCAGTCCTTCATATATCTATTCTGCCAGTTGTCCATGTTTATGTTCAGCTGTTTCCCAAGTCCTTCATGTATCTATCTACTCTGCCAGTTGTCCATGTTCATGCTCAGCTGTTTCCCCAGTCCTTCATATATCTACTCTGCCAGTTGTCCATGTTCATGTTCAGCTGTTTCCCAAGTCCTTCATGTATCTACTCTGACAGTTGTCCATGTTCATGTTCAGCTGTTTCCCAAGTCCTTCATGTATCTATCTACTCTGCCAGTTGTCCATGTTATGAGGAGAAGCAAAGTAAACAACATAACTTACGCATTTGAATTTTACACTAATCATGCTCCAGGTAGTACCAATACAGATAAATGATCCAGAATGCAGTTTCTCTGTATTTCTTGCACTTATTTTCAAGTGCACAAAATGCATTTGAGGAAATGCTTCATGCAGAATGTGTACTCACATTCAACACAGTAGTTGTTTTTATTTTAAAAACTTTAATACGCATTGGAAGCTTTTGTTGCATGACCAGCAACCATATAAACGTTACTTCCTCTTTCACAGTATATTATTCCAAGCTCCTTCAGTGTCCCTCCTATATAAGTATTGGATTTAGAAAACTGTTAAGTTTTCTTATTGTTGAGGAAAGACACCGGTAGGAGTAAAAACAATTCATCTCGAATTCCCTCACCTGACATAAGGTCTCTCTGTGCAGGAACGTAGAATTCTAGGTTCCTGCTCTGTGCAAAGTGAGGTAACCCTTTCATGCCTAGCAAACGGACCCCAAATGTAACCCACGGTAACCTTTCATGCCTAGCAATACGGACTCCCAAAACTTGGTTGGATAGCATCCCCTGGGCCGATTGAACACGCGTCTCGAATACGAAGTCAACGAACTTCCTAGCACACGAGCAGACTTATTGCAAATCGCGGATTTTACCACGAATCAGTAGTAGAGGTTAGACTTATCTTTTTTTTTATTGATTATTATTACTACTTTTTTTCTCAATATATGTATATAATATATAATATTATATATGTGTGTGTATCTTTACTGATATATATTCTATCGAAACCAGACATACTAAAGAATATGCCTCTCATCACCAAATCACCACTGTCACTTCTACTGCATGCAAGAATATGCCTCTCATCACCAAATCACCACTGTCACTTCTACTGCATGCAACAAACGACTGAACTTTCCCACAGGTCAAGCTATCTACTCGGGGCCCTTAATCTGAATAGTTTGTTTTAATTGTCAAGACCTGACATGCGTGCAAGTCTGAAAAGTACGACCATAATAGTTTTCAATCGCTTCGCGGTTTCAATCTAAAAAGTTGACTTATAACCTTTCGATAGCAAATCAACCAGGTTCTTGTGTAGCTGATTTGAATAAGGTTTAGATATGTAGATTAACATGAACTTGATATTTTACGGAATGAAGCCACATTTTACTGATTTTAACTACCTTTTCTCTTAAGTTAAACAATCTTAGCCTAAGTGGTCCCCAGTTAATGGACAGAAACAGTTAGTTTAAGTGTCCAAGGTTTTGTAAATTTGACCATTGACTACGTGGCCTCAAATTTAATACGAACAATCGAATGATCATGACCAACCTTCCAATAAGGGCCGAACCTTTATGAATTAGTTCATTTTCTTTAAGCATAACCGGTTGCTTATTTGTGCAAATTAGAATTCAATTATGACAACTGGTTTAACAAGAACAAACATACATGAAAAAGGTTCAAAGGGCCATTACTCTACATACATGTAGCACATAGTTGAACAATATGGAATCTGAAAACAAGCTTTCAAAGGAAACTTAATTAATTCATTTTCAATCATCCCACTTTTTATTCAAATACTCATTTCTTAAATGTGACGGACGGAATCACGGACAGACGGTCGATTTTAAACTAGATCTATATGAAAAAGTTTGCATCAGCCTTTTAATTAAGTATTTTTCACGTTTGGGTTTGTTCTTTCAAATGATTTTAAACTCTTCTTGATACATTTACAAGTCTAATATTTCAGCAACCTTTTATAACTCTACTCGCCGGTTTAACATTCGACATACGGAAACATAGACCATAAGACCACGACAAGTCGTGTTGCTGTAATGCAATCCAGTCGGATGGCAAAACACAATCACCATACAAATACATTATTTTGATCTACTTACCAGACAGTCAATCGATAAAAAACGCTATTTAGCACACAATACTAAATACACAAAGTTTTACCGTACGGAATATTGAACCAGTATAAGTTTTCAATGAATGTACGGATTGTTGCCACTAATCTATATATTAAATGTACGGAATATTGACTTTTGCAGTACGTTGAAATATATAAACAGTCATACCGACTTAGCTACTTCATTTCTTTTTAATACCATTCTTACGGAATACACATTGTACTTCTGAATAAATTAATACAGGTAAGTCTGATTTTTCCTATCAATCTTATTGTTCACTCACTAACATGGCTTGTTTTTTAATCAAGACAGTTAAATATATTATATGGTTTCATCGTTTCTATGAAACCACTGACTACATCTTTATATCTGCTATCCGGTCATCTTTCTAATTTTACTATGAAATAAAGTGATACAGTAGCACATTTGCCTTGCTAGCTTTTAAAAACTGACAGCTGAAAAAAGCTATTACTTTTCTACATAAAGAGATATCACTTTAACATAAGATATATCTTTCAGATAGCTCTTAAACTAATTATGCTATTTTTCAAGATAGTGTCAAACGAGCTCATGCAGGTAGCTTCTAAAGTAATTGTGCTGTATTCTTAAGATATTAAGCTCTCTCTTGACTGTCTTATCTTACACTGATATCTTTATAACTTAACAGATATCAATAAAAGTAATATGTCCAGTAATCACTTGATAAATAGTAAAACGACTCGCCATACATTCACATCAAATTCAATCTTTGGCAAATACTGGCTGGAAATTACAGTCAGGTAAATCTCTCCTATTTCGAACAAAGAAAAACACTTTTGATAGGCATGATGGGAGACATGCCGAGGTCCCATCCACAAATACAAGCTAACATAGTTGCTCTTTTGGACGGACCTTTATAAAATTTGCTTCAAATCAAATCAAATCAGCCAAACATTCACACATAGTTAAGAAGATAATGCGATTGGCTGTCAATCTTTGAGTTGTGCGTTCGAGCCTTATATCTGTCCTGTCATATCTTTCTGTATATTGTTAGCTTTTTGTAATCTGCATGACAGGTTGTCAGGTAAATTGACCACCGTATTATATAACTGTAACTGTTCGTAGGGATATACCGAAACTGCCCGAATATATTGGTGCCATGCTTAGTCACAATACGTAAAAGTTTGTATTTCACGGTTTGATAATTTATATATTTACTTTTTGCAAGTACAGCCCTCTCATGCACAACGTTTAGCCACATTTACTTGTTACTGAATTCAATTTCAATATAATTATGAACTTGGTCAATGTAAACTGTATACAACACATGCATGTTACACGTAATATATACATTTACTTTTTGACATACCATGTGTGATGATTTAACATAGTTTTCATTGGCGAGAACATGGTACTGTAGTTAGTATTCCTTACACTTGAATTATATGAATACAGTCTATCTAACAATATAAAAGCGTCAAAGGAAATGTGCATCGGGCTCGGGACCTTCAGATGGCTTTTTCATTCCAAATGAATTTGAATTTTTTTCTTTCTGCCCTAGCCAGACATTTAAATTAGCTCGGAAAAGTAAGTTCGTTAAAATATTCAAAAAGAGAAAATATAAAAAAGCAGGCCATAAACTGAATGCTAATTTATTAAGTCATTGCATGTCGTGACGAAATAAAAGTATCTTGTAAAAACACACACAAAAGAAATCCATTCCTGATCTGCTCTATATATTGCTTCCATGTTCAGTGAAAATATGCAGTCAGTTTGTCACTATGTTTACAGAAAATGTCACTTAAAACGATTCATGAAGAACAATATAAAGGATATGAATATTGAAAACAAGGAACAAAATGTCTGTGTTCTTACATTTTTCAATATTTGAAATATCTTTCATTGAGCGTTTCAGTTATTAGACACATACGTTATAATTATGTTGCTACATTTTCTTCAGGGTTATCACGGTGTGTTGTGCAAGATGTCAAAGGTAATCCTGCGACATGGACCTTATATGGTTAGATGACATATAACCATATACACGGACAAGCATCTGACCCCACTTATCAGTTAGTATCTTTCTTTCATATCTCGAAAGTTTTACTTAACAACATTGTACAAAATAAGCTTTAAAAGGGAGCGGTGGTGTAGAGGTTAATGTGTCTTCTGCTCATCCCGAAGGTTGCGGGTTCGAGCCCACCAAGGTCACGACCGTACTTCCTCATATGACACCACTACTGGTTTTTTTCAGGAAGCGGACTCGAGAGTGACTCGATAAGCTCAAAGTTTTCTTCACAATCGAGCTAAAATAGATTAGTATAAACTAAGCTTTAAAACTTGTCATATCAACCAACTGATATATTTCTGCGCTTGAATTAAAGTACGTTGGTTTAAAGTTATCTGTCTCTGCTGTATTAAATCACAAACTATCAATTAATGGAAAAAACAATGAACTATGACATCGTTTGGGGATTCTATTCTTACTCTAATTATAGAGTTATAGATAACCCCGTGCAATGGACGCTTCCGTTTAATGGACGCTTCCGGAAATAAAACTATAAATGGCAAATATGCTTAATACTTATTGCTGAACTTACTGTGTAACCTTTTACATGCTTTCTTTTCAAACAATATATTAATGATTTTACAGAAGCCCTGGAATCTTCAGGTTTTGAGGTGATGGTTGTGAAGATAAAAAGGAAAGATGCATGCGAGCTTGTTGTTGGCAAATCCGTCGTCTGGTCATGCAGCCTCAATCTATTTCAAGCAGGTATGAATTTATGGGGGCGGGGGAGGGGGGAAGAGGGGGGGCTTTATTACACTATTAATCAACTCTTTTTTATAAGTTCAAATAATTTTGTCAAACATTTTATGCTTCATTATAAAAATACAGAAGGATGTTTGTGCTCTTTTTTGCCACGCGCGGCGTAGTAAAAGTAGTTCGGTAGTTTGAGAGATTGATGTGGTTTATTATACAGATATTTTTATTTCACTCGACACAATAATGTTAAAACAAAAATCTTTATTTCCCATGGTTTTCTTTTGCAATTTTTGGCTCATAACAATACTGTTTCGAAAATTAGAATGTTAACATTGCAGATCAAATCCATTCTATTTTCATGCAAATATTTCTTCTGTTCTTGGTTTTCCAGTTGCAAGAAGGAAAAATGACCCACTGATACTTGCGGCAATAAACTCATGTACATCTGCGACAGGAACTGCCAAGAACTAGTTTGCAGTAGGGTCCTTTTTTACGATTTTCCAGTGTATCAATGATCAGAAGCAAGCTAACTTATGTTTGTCTACATGATGGCGATTATGACGTGTTTGTTATAAACTAACGTGACAAATGCTGATGTATGCCACTTCATATGAACTGTATATTGCTTCAATTTATAGATGTAATAAATAGTAACTTACACAGTGTTCATTGAACCGGATTTGTGACATTTGTAATGTTGTTGTTTTTTCAACAGAAAGGCACTAAAATATAATGTCGGCATTTGCTACTTGCATATGAGTAGACTTATGGTTTATTGCCCTATTATTCTTGGGAGAAAGTAATAAAAAGAAAGAACAGGAAAGAAATTGAATTTCGTTGTATGTGTATCCCCCGCCGTGTTGACCACAATTCTGAAGGGACAATATTTTGTTTAGCAATTTTGGTATTGGGTTATAACATCATTTGTGCACAACAAAATGAAATTATACCCTGGATTTAAAAAAAGCTCTTTGAAGTTTATGTGTAGGGTAAACGTAGTGTATAAATAAACCAGCCCCCACCCCCTGCATGGACCTTATTTCAGTGGGCATGAATTTCCTTTAGCAGTTTTGGTTAAGGGCCATAACATTATTAATTCGATCAGAAATCACATTCTGATCACCTTTTTTTAGGTTCTATAAAGTTTATAAAGGGGAAATGGCCCACTCCACTAGAGATCTTATTTTCTAAGAGTTCATCTTTATTTGAAAAATCTTATTATTATGGAAGCCTTGGAGGGCCACTTTTGAGTTTCGACTTACGGGTGTTTTTGACTTTTAAGTTATGACTTTCAACTTTTGACTTTTGACTTATGACTGCTACTTTCAGACACTTTAAGAGGAATGGTACTGCTAAAAGCATAATGATCTGCTGTGACAATATAAACTGGGATTCGAACCTTGTATTAAGGTTTTAAATGATGTTTGTGCTTAGCACTGTAAACTTGTTTGCTGTAAATAAATGAACTAAGTTACTTTTGTCTTTGTCTTTATTTTAGTATCATAAGCCGTGACGGCGCGTCAGGAGGCGACCTTGGGAGCCTCCGCAGTGAGCGGCGACGCAACTCTCGGCTCGGGAGGCCTTGTGGGTGTCCTCTTTCAACACAAAAGAACCTATGTTCTCGTGTAGGAAAATTCTCAATTGTATATTATCATTGTTAAAAGAAGGTCTCATGGTAGATAAGAAATATGTTGCTTTATGTACATTATGCTTAATGAGCTAGCTTCTTTTAAATAAAGAGTTATTTTATTTTATTATTATTATTTTATTATTATTAAAGAAAGAGGACCCCACAAGGCCTCCGCAGTGAGCGGCGACGCAACCTCGGCTCGGGAGGCCTTGTGGGTGTCCTCTTTCTTTAATATATAATAATAATATAATAATAATAATAATAATCTCTTTTATTTAAAGAAGCTAGCTCATAAGCAAATGTCATAAAGCACATATTCTTATCACCATGGACCTTCTTTTACAATGATAATTACAATGAGAATTTTCTTAAGCGGGGTTGGGGACTTGCCCCCAGGCGTCAGCCAACTATGAAGGAACTGTAAAAAAATATTGAATTTTTTTGTTGCTATGGTAACATTTTTAAAAATTACTTTTTTGTTTTTATGTATCTATATGTTATTCACAAGGTATACCGAAGGAATTAAAGTGCTGTAATATGTTAAGTTATTGTTATTTGTTGGGTCCTCAGTAGCAGGTTCCTAATATTACCTGAACCTGCCGCTGGAGGTCCTCAGTGGGACCGTGTATAGGGTTAGGGTTAGGGTTAGGGTTAGGATTAGGGTTTCTTTTTTCATAAGTGATAGTAATAGTCAAAAGTCAAAAGTGATAAGTAATAAGTCAAAGTAATAACTCAAAAGTCAAAAGTCAAAAGTCAAAAGTAATAAGTCTAAATCATAAGTAATAAGTCAAAGTCAAAACAAAAAGCGTGTTAAAACACGTTTTTTTTGTTACTTTGACACAAATGATGTAACTTTTTATATATATAATTGATTTTATTAAAATCTTTTAAATGAAATTGTATTTTTGAGTGTTGACGTGTTTATATTGTTTTAATAAAAACGCCAAAGAGTCATACGTAGTTCTAGTCATAAGTAAAAGTACGGCGTCAAAGTCATAAGTCAAAAGTAAAAAAACACCCGCAAGTCGAAACTCAAAAGTGGCCCTCCAAGGCTTCCATATATTATAAATTGATTACGAGGATTGTTTAAATATGAATGCATGTAGAACGTTATCTCGCTCAATAATGCGAAATTCAAGAGGAAATCAAGATTATTGGGTAGATAAACATGTTAGCTTTACATTGATACCACACCCATTAAAATCCGTTCACTTTAGCTGTGTCTATCGCTCGCTAAACATTACCTACTCGTGTATACTTATACAAATGGTTGGAAGAAGGTCAGCGTACGCCGTTGAAATACGGTCCTATATTAAGAATCGTTGTATTCTTGGCATAGGGTGTAAAGACATTTTTGATGAAATATGTTCTGTTTATGGGCATAATGAAATGTCTTTTTCGACAGTTATTCGTTGGTTTAAGAAATTCAAATGGGGGTTAGTTTCAACAGAAGATGCACCACGTTGGCCGTCGGCCGAAAACAGCAATGTCTGCCAAGATGGTTGCTAGAGTGAAAGAAATAGTTGCTACTGATGTAAGATACACCGCTAGGCAAATAGCTAGTATAGTTGGCATCTCATTAGGAGCAGTTCATGCAATTCTTAAACGTTATTTGAAAATAAGAAAGATACGTGCTAGATGTATTCCCCATCTGTTGACAGATGAGCAGAAAAAGGCATGCGTGCAATGCGCGAAAACGTTGCTCGAACAGTTTCTAAATTATAATGCACGGTCTTTCGCAAATGTCGTCCCTGGTGACGAGACATGGGTTTACTTTGTTGAGCCCTAACGAAAGATTCAGAACAAAATATAGGCAACAAGTCTGGCAAAAGACCATGCATTGCAAAGCGGACCATGGGTGTCAAGAAGGTAATGTATGTCACAGTATTCACAAATCAGGGTCCTGCCATTCAGGTTGCTGTACCTAAAGGCAAATCCATAAATGCGAAGTTTAACACGACTAAATTTCTTTGAAAATTCAAGAAATATTCCAAAAATCGAAGACCTGCAACTGGTTTGGCCAATGTCAGATTGCTACATGACAATGCGTCATCGCACAAGGCGTCTATTGTACAATACTTTCTGAAGCAGGAAAAGGTTTTTGTGCTCTCTCACCCTCCGCATTCGCCTGACCTTGCCCTTTGTGACTTCTTTTTGTTCCCAAGGCTCAAAAAGCACCTTTCTGGTCGAAAATTTGTCCAGCGCAAACACCTCGGTTCTGCAATATTCCACTGTCTTCTTAGTATACATAGAAAAGACTATGAAAATGCCTTCAAGGATTGGATAAGAAGACTGAAACTTCACATATCTGTTGGAGGTGAATACTTCGAGGGGACAAAATATAAAATTTTCATTGAAATCTATCAAGGATACATTTTTATGTGCTTAGATGCATTCATATTTGAACATTCCTCGTATTCGCCATAAAGTTGATAATAATATGACACACTCATGTACACAGTTACGGTCATGTATTGAATTTTCGCAGGAATTTTCGTTCATCTATAGTATAATTAATATTGCTAAGAAAATTTCAAAGTACACGTGTACTTAATATTTACTAGGATTGCAATGATCTAATATAGTTATATCTGTATACTACGAATACTCTGAACAACTTTCGAGCCGCTGTACTACTTTCAATGCGAATGGTTTTAGAAGAGGTGTACAGCTGTCATTCTTCAGTTCCAAAAAGGCATATATTATATGCAAATGATCCGTGGTCTCTTTATGGACTTTTGAATATTTTTGCGATGTGAGATGAAATAATTAACTATAATACTCGAGAACTAATCTGCGCTTTAAAAAAAAAGTAGATAATATACTGCAAGTGATTAATCCTTCTCCCAAAGCAGTCTAAATCAAGGACACAAAAGCAGCCATAAATAGTTTTAAATAATATAAAGAAATGTACAAGAAAATGTATCATGATTGGTATCTTAATATATGGGGGTTGCAGGGGGTTACATTCGCGTGTTTTTAAACTGCACTGTTTTAAGTTTTATACACCGTCACAATCGAGCTCGCGTACTGGCTTTAGTTAGAGCTTAACAAATGTTTAAGTTGAGCACCGCTGTTAGGAAAGAACAGGTTTCTTTCAGATGTACATGACATAGAAATATTGTAACATGTTTCACGAAGTTGATGTCGATTCGACTGATAAATACAAATTCTCACAGTTTGTGTAGATTAAATACAATGTACCACCTGGCGATCTAGTAAAGCTCAACCGGTCCAAATAAGTTATATGATAATACCCCAAAAGTTCAATAAAGCACAGGTTTGAATATAAGCAAAAGTTTAAATATAAGCTGATCACGGAATCTCCATAGAACTGACGCTTCTCATCTTGGCCATGCTAAGTCGTCGAGTTCTCGCCGCCTCCCTATCTAATTCCATGTCTTTACCCAAGAGTGGCTCTTTAAGATCAAGGTCCTTGGTTTCCCGGAAGAAGAGGAAACAAATGGCCGACATACACATCAATGCACCGCTGATAAAGTACAGTAGTCCCGGAATATGGTCATTCTACAAACAAACATTTACATTCAAATATTTAAAAGTCTCTTGGCTTTTAGCAAAGCTAAAATGGTGAATGCAAACTATATCTTGAGCGGTCTTTGTTGATAAGTGGTTTTAGTGATAGGAGTTTTACTGTATAGATAGATAAATAATACCTTGTTTTTTCCCTACTAGCGGTCTTAATCTACTGAAAATGAATGGTCATCTCTTGTAAGAATCATCTACTAGATGTGTTGCATTTCATTGTACGAACTATTTTGTAGTTTTTTTTTGCAATATCAAATGAATAAGATTTATAACGTTACGTTGCTAAGAGAAACAGGATTACCAAAAGTATTATCTGAGGTGCGACAACGCTCCCTATCAGCATTCCTGTATACTGGAAACCAAAGCCCAATGTTCTGAAAAGAAACACAAAGTGTCATAGATAAGGATACCTTATACAGCAAACAAAGGGATGCATCAAAAGTCTTCACTTAATGAAGTAGGTTTAGTTAACATGAAAACTGTCAATTAGGCTACAATAATTTTGTTGGTTACTGAATGCAGCTGGCCTATTATGTCGAGTTCCCACTGCCGATCAGATCAACCCGATCGTCCCGGTCACCAAAATTCCCCGAGCAGTTCGACCAATTGCTTGATGAGGTTTACGACTTCTTCCAGACCGCTACTCGATCGTACACGACAACCGTACGACCATTCACGACTCCTCTGCCAATTCAACCCGACAACCACTCCGATCTCTACTCGATTATCTCGACCCATACACGATCCCTACACGATATCTTCTCGATCAACTCAAACTACTCGGTCGCTACGCGTACTCGACCTCTACTCGGCCAATACCCGATCGCTTCCCGATGTCTTCGCTTGCGCTTGGCTTCTCGATCCTAACTCCAATTATTTTGACATGTTAAATAACTAAGGTAGGAAGCCGGAGCGATGCAGAGCAATGTAGACCACCCCGATCAGTCTTGCCGAGCGAGCCAGACCAGTCCCGGACCGCTTGATCGGACTTGATCGAGTTGATCTGATCGGCAGGGAGATTCATTTATGTAACATACATTCAATAAACATTTTTGTATATCATTTGGAAGCTTAAACATACTTCATTTTCTGATGTAAGTCACAAAGGTATATTTCCATGACAAATCGGTCGGACCTAATATTTCAAATTACGTAAATGTATATATCCTTCTAATGCCATAAGAATATATATTCCCTTAGCAATTTACATCACATACAAGAATACAGTTGTATCTGCCTGCAGTCAAAAAGGGTATACTTCTATGCAAATCTTTACTATCAACTATTTCAAATAGATGTTTAAGTCTGGTGCAACTAGGACAAATCTTCTTCGTAAATTGTTTCCTATACAAGTGCTTGATGCTGAAAAAGGTATATTTACATGACAATTTATGCATACCAAATATTTCAAAGCATGTACATATTTACCTTATGTCGCTTGGATATATTTCCAGGGTATATATCATAAGAACAATCCAGGCGCTGGCTCCAGTCATTTTGCAAATCAATGCAAGCACTGTAATAAGCCAGTCGTGCGAGAATTCTGAAATCACATAACAGGAAAAATAATACAACCCTGTAAGCAGACGACAATATTGAAATAAATGCACCTCATGACCTACTCTACTTGCTGCACAATTAAACATGTTCGATACTTTGACATTGTATCTAACCGCTGCTAAGGATCCTTGACAACGCATTCGTCAAATGTTCATGCAGAATCTAGAATAAACTCAGTTTGTTTGATAGCCAGGAACCACGAATAGGCGCCTACGTCTTCTTGGTATATACTCTAAACGAATCTACCACGTGAACTTATGAAAGACATTAACAAAATACGATTTAAAATTTCTAAAGAAATCGAAAGTGAAATTGCTGATGCTTTCAACAAAATAAAATTATGAACTTCAAAGTGATGCAAATGTAATATGGTCTTGTATTCCGTAAAATTTTAAGAAATTTAAGAAATCTTTGAGGCAGATCATATATGGTAACATCATTGTAGTCATTATAATGTCCAAGACCTCGAGGGAGTCATTTTTATTTCATCAAGTTAAAGTCCATGTTTTTAGAGACAGTAAGAACTAAAAAACTGCTGGAAAACAGACGAGTTTTCAAACCAGACACAAGAGTAGAAAAAGACAAGTCTACAACTGTACATCTTCACATTCTAGCAAGCTCCTTCAATTCCTTATGGCTATTTATATTGGGGTCATAGCTTAAGTAATCAAAGTTTCGGATATACAATGTATTGTAATATAAGATTCACGAATGACAAATAATGTTGAAGTTGGTGTCCTATTTCTCTGGTCTATATCACCAGTACGTACGTGTGTGCTGCAGGATTCCGACACATATACCACACAAGCTGGACACAGCCATGGCAAATATGCCATACTTTTTTCTTCCAAACCTGAAAACTTAAAGAAATAAGCTATACCAGTATCTGTCTATCTGCGTTTGTTCTTTTTTTAATTGGAATCTATAAACGTACATGTAAAAAATAAGCTTCATCATGAGTACAGGATAACCATTAATTTTACAGAGAGAAAGCATTATAGCAAACAAACAAGTTTGAGTCCCGTATTTAGAATCCACAAATCTGTCTTTTGCGCCAGTAGACCTCACACTTATGTGTACAACTATAGAAAAAACACAGAACATACAATTGACACATGGTTTAAATCTATAAAATATTGAATATACATTCTACACAATGACTCACCAGGCTACAAGTGCTCCCGACAGTGCCATCAGTGGAGCGTCTACCACATTGATCAAGAACATGTTCAGGTACAAGTTACCATACAGGATGTTAACACCAAATATCAGACCAAAGTAAGTATATCCTGCCGCAAACCTGTAACAACATGTAACTTATTTTGAAATACTAAATGTTCTAATATATATACATTGTATATACTTGTATATCGGTCGAGTACCAAATCTCCCGACACAACAACAGCTTTCTACAGCGCTGCACTGTATAATATCTAACGTCTTGTTGACTGCATTCGTCGCCGACAATGTCAAGCGATTAGTATCTCCACAATAAGGACAGTTAGATCTGCAGAACGGATATCCGAAGATGAGTATTTGAATTATGTGAACACTACAAAGTTTGTAGGAAGAATTGTAGGAAGAACACAAGGATGGACTCTTATAAATAGCTAAATCTAAAGCCTTATAACGTTTTTACTAAACTATACAGAAACATGGCAATGTACGGTGCCCGTGAAGTGACATGTGATACTTTTTTTATTTCGTAATTACGAAATACATTTCGTAAAAACGAAATCTTATTTCGTAAAAACGAAATCTTATTTCGTAAAAACGAAATGTATTTCGTAATTACTAAATAAGATTTCGTTTTTACGAAATAAGATTTCGTTTTTACGAAATAACATTTCGTTTTACCGCAATGTATTTATTTCGTTTAAACGAAATGTTATTTCGTTTTTACGAAATCTTATTTCGTAATTACGCTCTTATTTCGTAATTACGAAATGTATTTCGTAATTACGAAATAAGATTTCGTAAAAACGAAATAAGATTTCGTAAAAACGAAATAACATTTCGTTTAAACGAAATAAGATTTCGTAAAAACGAAATAAATATATTTCGTAAAATCGAAAATACATTTCGTTTTTACGAAATAAGATTTCGTTTTTACGAAATCATTATTTCGTTTTTACGAAATCTTATTTCGTTTATACGAAATGTATTTCGTAATTACGAAATAAAAAAAATGTATCACATGTCACTTCACGGGCACCGTAGTAATGTCTGTTATAATGTATGGTGCAGCTGTCTAGGGTGAAAAGTCCTAAACCTGTGTAAGTACAGTGCAAATAGGACTACGCGTTTCTATTTATAGGTCTGAATACGTAACACGACTTTATATGAAAAAGGTTTTGCCTTGAATCAAATAAAACTTTGTAATAGCTAACCATTGTAAATAGAGCCCAGCTGTCAATGCCAAATTTTCATTAGAAAAAAGAGCTGCAAACCCACTTCCATTGCCATTCTTAGAACTCTGTAGTTCTGAAACTGCCTGGGTCAACAGATTTGTTATTTCCGGTTTCGTCTTTCTGTTTACTCGAGCTATTAGGTTAATGGTTTTTTCGGCGCGGGTCGTCTTACTCTTCATCATATGCCATGTAAAGCTCTCGGGGACAAACCTGAAATGGGGAACCAGAAATCAACAATAAACATATACAATGAATTCAGATTTTTGTCTCTATATAATTTGTTTTTATATACCTTATTATGCCCCCATCGAAGAGACCTTTAACACAAACAAACTTGTCCGATCAATAACTAGAGAACATTTGGCCTCTTGCAATCAAACTATGTAGGTAGGTTGCTTATGACCAGTAGATGACCGTATCGATAGTGAGATCAACAGGCCGAAAGTCAAGGTCACAGTGACCATCAACAGAAAAAACTTGTCCGATCAATATCCATAGACTGCACTAGCCTAGTGTTCTAAAACTTTGTAAGTAGGTTGGTTATAACCAGCAGATTTTCAGCTCAACGGTCAAAGGTCAAAGTCACAATGACTTTCAGTAGAATTGGCTACCGTTAGGAGGCATACATGTTTTACGAACATCTCTTGTTCAGCAAAGATAATGCCGTCTAAACGAATTGTGTTTTTTGTAACTTTCGTTAAGAAACGTAATTTATAATAATAATAATAATAGCATTTCAAATTCAAATATTGAAAGTAAAAAAATCGAGGTAATAATCCAGTTAGTGGAAACAAGTAACAATGCATATACTGTAAATTGATACACGTAGTGTGTAATGCAGAGGAAATTTTATTGTTTGCAAGGAACATACTAGTACACTTACCAATATGTAAGTAAAAATGGAAATCCTGCCACTGCAATGAATAAATGGATCATCTTCCAGTCATGTAGCCACCAAGCAACAAGAGCAAATAAGCAGGACGCCAACGGTACCGAAGGAATGGCTGTTATCAGGGGCATTAACCTGGCTGGTGCATACTCTATGAGCAGAGCAAACTGGACGGTGATGGAAAAGGCTATTCCGATACCGATAATCAGTCGGATAATTATGTATACCTCAAGATAGGTTGAGAAAATCCCAATGAAATTGAAAACTACAACAATAATAAGCCCGATGAAAAATGTCGGTTTTGGCCCCATTAAATCGGCTACATGACCGGACAATGGGCATCCGATAACTATTCCAAGCATCTGCAGTGATGTTATCAACGCTTTAATCCATGCCCGGCGACAAACAAGATCCCACTGCAAAGATAAAAGAACACCATGAAACACTTGAAGTTCAAAAAATTGTATTCGATAAATTGGAGAAAAAAATTCGTTTATCATGTTCCCGAATACCGTTATCAAAATTTGTTAACCACCTTTGAAATTCGAGGCTTGAAGTTTTCTGAAAGTGTGTTTGTTGTTTAATTTATACTGCATATTTTAAAAGCAGGTAAGTTTTGAGAACTTCCCCTGAATTTGACCCGAGTATAGGCATCAGCATATAGTGCAAATCTTATCAAATTTGGTTCTGAAAATATGAAAAATATCAGAAAATATATAAAATGAACACTCCAACAGCAAAATAACACTAGCTGATTGCATTTATAATTACAACTGAAAAGAAGATATCCATTCTACCGACTAAAAAGCCAATCAGTTAAAGTGTTTACCTCAGTCACCACTGAGGACATACTCCTATGAAACTGGAAGCTTTCACAGTGCGTTGTTTCATCTAATTCGCAAAGTTCGGCGACAGAAATATCTGAGAAATCAGTTCGATTTATACTTTCTCGGAAGATTGACATTGATGTGCATGTGAATCCCGGGTTTTGCCCGGCGAATGCCATCGTTAATGTAGTAAACACAGTCACTATTTTACTTCCATGAATGATTAAGCTGTTAATCCATTGATGTAAACCACATCCTCCAATGTCAGTAATAGTTTCATCTAATGTAGCTGTGTAACTCATTTGTAAGCGTTTATCTCAATTTAATGTACAAAGCTTGGAAGTAAAATGATGTTTATATGAAAATGCGTGTAGTATATGTAGCAAGCGACAGAACACTGGATCGATAGAATAAATGCACTAATTAAAAGTAGAATAAGAAGTGAAAAGGACATGACTAGCGTTCTCCTGAACCGTCAATCCACGAGAGTCTGTACGTAATACACCTGATTCAGAAACCTTTCCTCATTATTGAAGCTATGCTCTGATTGACAGTATTCAATTTAAGAAATGCCGGACCAAGTTTAGTCATCAAAATATATATCTTATCTTAAACGTACTTCATTGTACAATGTATATCATAAAGTTTAATTAATATAAAATAAAACGCATAATATTATCTAAAATTTAATTAAGTATTCACCTGTCGCTTGATTTTTACACATATTCGTTGCATGAGTGATGGTTAGGAAGTTGGCAGTAGCTAGCAGTAGCAAAATCGTGAAGTTGGCTAGCCTGCACAAAAGCAGTAGAACAGTTGGCAGGAGCAGTAGCAGTAGCAGTGCAGCAAAAGCGTAAAGTTGGCAGAAGCAGTAGCTATTAGTAGTAGCAAAAAGTAATGCCATTAAAAATGTGACAGTAGCAGTGGCAAATTGTTGGCAGTGGCAGAAGTTGACTAGTAACAGTAGCAGAAACATGAAGTTGGCAGTAGCAGTCGCAAAACGGTCTCGGAAACTAAGAGAGGAAAAATTCGTTTCATACCGCCTCCTTAAAGTGTCGCAGACCAATGCAAACAGATTCTAACCTTTTAGGAATTTGTATGTGAGGTAGAGCTCGTTTGGCACCGCCTCCTGAAAGTCTTAAAGTGTTTTAGGATTGAACCGGGTGTTATGAACGACTTCTTTCATTTGTACCACATCCTGAAAGTCTGTGAGTGTTTCGGAAAGTATTGCAGACCCGTCCAAATGACCTAGGATGGAACAGAGATGTTATGAACAACTTCAGAGGGATTGAGGATAGCCTTAAATGGATTGCGTAGACCCCTTAGGGGGATTGCAGAGACCCTTTAGAGAGTTTGCTTAGAACTTCGGAGCGATTTAGGTAAGATGCGGAGGTGCTCAGAGGGATGGAGGGTAGCCTTGGAGGGATTGTGGAGGCCCTCAGCAGGATTGTAGAGCCCCACAAAGCGAAGTAGAGGACCTAAACAAAACAAAAAGAAACACATGAGAGTTAGCAGTAGCAATAGCAAAATCGTGAAGTTGGCAGCAGCAGTGAAGTTGGCGATACCAGTGACAGTAGCAATAGCAAAAACACGTATAGTAGCCAGTAGCAGGAGTTAACAGTAGCAGTAGCAAAAACATGCAGTTTGCAGCAGTAGTTAGCAGTAACAACAGCGTGAAGTTGGCAGTAGCAGTAGTTAGCAGTAGCAACAGCGTGAAGTTGGCAGCAGCAGTTAGCAGTAGCAACAACGTGAAGTTTGCAGTAGCAGTAGTTAGCAGTAGCAACAGCATGAAGTTGACAGTAGCAGTTAGCAGTGGCAAAAACGTGAAGCTGGCAGTAGCAGTAGTTAGCAATAGCAGTAGTACAAACTTGCAGTTGACAGTAGCAGTAGTTAGCAGTAGCAAAAACGTGAAGTTGGCAGTAGTAGTTAGCAGTAGCAAAAACGTGAAGTTTGCAGCAGCAGTTAGCAGCAGCAAAAGCGTGAAGTTTGCAGTAGCAGCAGTTAGCAAAAGCAAAAACGTAAAATTAGCAGTAGCAGTATAGCTGGCAGTAGCAGCAGTTAGCAGTAGCACAAACGTGAAGTTGGCAGTAGCAGTAGCTGGCAGTAACAGTAGCAAAGTGTGGATTGAGCAGTAGCATTAGTTAAGAGCATGTTTGAAGGTTTACTATATACGTTCAAAAATATTTTCTGCGTTTAAAAGGAAATCTTCAAGCGTGTGTAAAATTATATTTTGAATGAAATCCTTCAGCGAAAAAGCTCTATAAAGTGCATTTTTATTAGTAAGTTCTGTCGTAAGGTAACATAGCGCTAAATGTTACAGCAACAAACGCAAGGTACACATCATCAGCCATTGTTCACTCAGTTATGTTCCTGTGACAGTAATAAGAACATGTACATTTACCGCTTTAGCTAATGTCACCGAGTTTTTGTGGTTGTTGTTGTTATTCCAGCATTATACACTCAGACAGGCACTGAAAACGCAGTTGAAATACATATATATCAAACAAAATGGTGTTTGAACTAACACTGATTTTTAGATGAAAATCACAATAGCTAAGCAATTATATTGTACGTATATTTACGGACAATTTAGGAAATCTCAAAAATCTAGAAGGTCTCGAATGGGCAACAATTCTAACTAGCATTTAGCTTGATGGCCAAATGCCTGTTAAAATGATAACAGTGCACAGTAGACTAAGCAGGCAAAGATGTGATAATTGAGGACACGGAGTTGAGTTGATGCGTCCAGAAGTTGTGTAAAATGGGGCTGTAGTGCATACTCTAGGAATCTGTGCTACCATGGCTACATGGTTACTGGAGGACAAGGGCCTGGTTCCGTTAGGCTGCGAAAATACTTAAGAAGCAGATGTTACCTGGGCTGCATTGATGCTAAGGGGCAAACCTGAAGGGACTATCATACAGAAAAATGATTGTGCCTTCCACGCCGGCACAATGAAATACCAGAAACTATTAGCCTCGCCACCAGGTTAGATCGTAGTGTTCTGTAGTTTATGCATAGTAAATTTTGAATGCATGGTGTAATATGCAATCCTGCACATTATGCATGGTATCGTCTACGTTCTCATAGTCTATGCATGATATAGTTTCTGCCTTTTTGAGTGTCAGGATTTTGCGTTAATGCTATTGTACAGTGGCGTTCTGCACCTTGCGTTCTTATCATCAACTAAGAGTTTACATTTTTGGCAGCAAAGCACTTTGATTTATTATACAATTACAGCAAATGTAGAGGTACTGAATGTCTACAGTTCTGACCCTTTGTAAATACAATATGCAGCAGCTTAGGTGGATGAAATATGCGAACACAAAGTCAACCGTATCTACAGTTCTCACCTTTGGTTGTTATCGCAGTTTGACAATTTGACAGTTCTGCTCCCTATGTATAATATAATATCAGCAGCTTTGAGTGTACCGTGTCTACAGTTCTGCACCCTTTATATAATACAATATCAGCAACTTTGAGTGTACCGTGTCCCCACCCCCCCCCCCCCAAAAAAAATACCCCCCCCCCCGGTCCCCCCCCCTATGAAACAATATCAGCAACATAGAGTGTACCGTGTCAGCAGTTCTGCACCCTATGTATAAAACAATATCAGCAACATAGAGTGTACCGTGTCATCAGTTCTGCCCCCTATGTATTAAACAATAACAGCAACTAAGAGTGTACCGTGTCTACAGTTCTGCACCCTATGTATAATATAATATTAGCAGCTTTGAGTGTATCGTGTCTACAGTTCTGCACCCTATGTATAATATAATATCAGCAACTTTGAGTGTACCGTTTCTACAGTTCTGCACCTTATGTATAATATAATATCAGTAACTTTGAGTGTACCGTGTCTACAGTTCTGCACCCTTTGTATGATATAATATCAGCAACTTAGAGTGTACCGTGTCCACAGTTCTGCACCCTATGTATAATACAATATCAGCAACATAGAGTGTACCGTGTCTATAGTTCTGCACCCTTTGTATAGTACAATATCAGCAACTTAGAGTGTACCGTGTCTACAGTTCTGCACCCTTTGTATAATATAATATCAGCAGCTTAGAGTGTACCGTGTCTACAGTTCTGCACCCTATGTATTATACAATATCAGCAGCTTAGAGTGTACCGTGTCTACAGTTCTGCACCCTTTGCATAATATAATATCAGCAGTTTTGAGTGTACCGTGTCTACAGTTCTGCACCCTATCTATAATATAATATCAGCAACTTAGAGTGTACCGTGTCTACAGTTCTGCACCCTATGTATAATATAATATCAGCAACTTTGAGTGTACCGTGTCTACAGTTCTGCACCATATGTATAATATAATATCAGCATTTTTGAGTGTACCGTGTCTACAGTTCTGCACCTTATGTATGATACAATATCAGCAGCTTTGAGTGTACCGTGTCTACAGTTCTGCACCCTTTGTATGATATAATATCAGCAACTAAGAGTGTACCGTGTCTAGAGTTCTGCACCCTTTGTATGATATAATATCAGCAACTTTGAGTGTACCGTGTCTACAGTTCTGCACCCTTTGTATGATATAATATCAGCAACTTAGAGTGTACTGTGTCTACGGGTCTGCACCCTTTGTATGATATAATATCAGCACATTAGAGTGTACCGTGTCTACAGTTCTGCACCCTTTGTATAATACAATATCAGCAGCTTAGAGTGTACCGTGTCTACAGTTCTGCACACTATGTATTATACAATATCAGCAGCTTTGAGTGTACCGTGTCTACAGTTCTGCACCCTTTGAATAATACAATATCAGCAACTTTGAGTGTACCGTGTCTACAGTTCTGCACCCTGTCTATAATATAATATCAGCAACTTTGAGTGTACCGTGTCTACAGTTCTGCACCCTATCTATAATATAATATCAGCAGTTTTGAGTGTACCGTGTCTACAGTTCTGCACCCTATCTATAATATAATATCAGCAACTTTGAGTGTACCGTGTCTACAGTTCTGCACCCTATGTATAATATAATATCAGCAGTTTTGAGTGAACCGTGTCTACAGTTCTGCACCTTATGTATAATATAATATCAGCAGTTTTGAGTGTACCGTGTCTACAAGTCTGCACCTTATGTATAATATAATATCAGCAGTTTTGAGTGAACCGTGTCTACAGTTCTGCACCTTATGTATAATATAATATCAGCAACTTTGAGTGTACCGTGTCTACAGTTCTGCACCCTATGTATAATATAATATCAGCAGTTTTGAGTGAACCGTGTCTACAGTTCTGCACCTTATGTATAATATAATATCAGCAACTTTGAGTGTACCGTGTCTATAGTTCTGCACCCTATGTATAATATAATATTAGCAGCTTTGAGTGTATCGTGTCTACAGTTCTGCACCCTATGTATAATATAATATCAGCAACTTTGAGTGTACCGTTTCTACAGTTCTGCACCTTATGTATAATATAATATCAGCAACTTTGAGTGTACCGTGTCTACAGTTCTGCACCCTTTGTATGATATAATATCAGCAACTTAGAGTGTACCGTGTCTACAGTTCTGCACCCTATGTATAATACAATATCAGCAACATAGAGTGTACCGTGTCTATAGTTCTGCACCCTTTGTATAGTACAATATCAGCAACTTAGAGTGTACCGTGTCTACAGTTCTGCACCCTTTGTATGATATAATATCAGCAACTTTGAGTGTACCGTGTCTACAGTTCTGCACCCTTTGTATGATATAATATCAGCAACTTTGAGTGTACCGTGTCTACAGTTCTGCACCCTATCTATAATATAATATCAGCAACTTTGAGTGTGCCGTGTCTACAGTTCTGCACCCTTTGTATAATACAATATCAGCAACTTTGAGTGTACCGTGTCTACAGTTCTGCACCTTTTGTATGATATAATATCAGCAACTTAGAGTGTACCGTGTCTACAGTTCTGCACCCTTTGTATAATACAATATCAGCAACATAGAGTGTACCGTGTCTATAGTTCTGCACCCTTTGTATAATACAATATCAGCAACTTTGAGTGTACCGTGTCTACAGTTCTGCACCCTTTGTATGATATAATATCAGCAACATAAAATTTACCTTTTCTACAACTGCTGCACCCTATGTATAATATAATATCAGCAACTTTGAGTGTACTGTGTCTACAGTTCTGCACCCTTTGTATAATACAATATCAGCAACATAGAGTGTACCGTGTCTATAGTTCTGCACCCTTTGTATTATATAATATCAGCAACTTAGAGTGTACCGTGTCTACACTTCTTTAGTTTATGCATGGTAAAGTCTGCTGTCCTGCAGAAAATGCATGGAATAATATGCAGTCCTGCAGACTATACATGGTATACAAACAGTGCAAGTAACGGATAGACCTCTTATTTGATAATTTCTTCTATTAACAAAATAAGACAATGAAGTGTATGAAACACATTCACATAAAGAAATTTATTCACCCCTCGAATGACAGTCAAAACTGTATTGCCATTGTTAAATGCAGTTTATTTCTAAAGATACATGTAATCAAAAGGTTTTAGAGTAATAAGATTAAATGACAGTTAAGCAAGACAACAATACGTGTGTTTTCGACCTGACGACCCCAAACTTTCCTATCATTGTTAAAGTGACTGCAGTTAAAAAGATCAAAAATGAAATTCATCAATCAACCGGTTAGAATAATCAAAACGATGACAAATTCTATGCTCTCTAACTATATTTTCAAATCTTTCTTTTTCAATAGGTAGTTTATGGCTCATACACCCATTTTCAAATAACGAAATGACATGGTCCTGTGGCAACAATTTGAAATACTTTTCAAATACAAATTCATTCTAGTACACTCTATAATTTAAACATTTACTGGAGTTATTTACAGTACTTTACCATTTTTGTAAGAAATAGTCCTTAAGCCTGCTATCAAATTTTTCCTTGAAATGAACTAACAGACGGAGTTTTCTGTTCTAACCAATTCTAAGAAATGCCCAAATTATTCAAATTGTCATGGACATATGTAATCCAACCAGAATTTATATGATGCTTTACAAAGAGCAGAATAGAAGCTTTGTACATAATATTACAATACTATCATCTTTCGAGCTATCAAGTTTGCATCCAAAATTTAAAACTCTACTTTTAATTCGGACTGAAATTAGTACTATGCCAAAGTCACTACATATAACATACAGTTTGGTATGCTCTGCTTTATTTTCAAGATAAAGTTAAGATAATTCAACTGTAATTTCTCCACAGTATCCACATTCTTAATTCCCCATACTTCAGAACTGTACAAAAAATAGGAGCAACTACAGTATCAAATAAATGTAGTATTTCAATAGGCATAAATAACTTAAAATTTTCAAGATTTTTTGATAATGGCAAACATAGCTTTATGAGCTTGATCAACCAAATAAATTTTAGTTTTACCAGATTTACCATTAAAAGAGGGTCAAGATAGCTTTATATCGCTCACCTGACACCTCTAGAGGGTTAACAAGGTTTTCCTTTGATTTAACTGTGTGATCTAGTTTTTGACACCAGCTGACCCAGATTCGAACTTAATCTAAAACTAATTGAGAGAAACATTCTGACCTATGTGCATGATGACTGGGTAATGTATGCGGCCTCAATGCAATGAATTAGCGGGAACTTGTACAATGCTAAAGACTATAAATCTAGACTTTATCAACATTCAAACTCTACTTGCTGGAAGACTGGATTGTTTACACTCTTTAGAGCAACGACATAGCAACAATAACCTGACAACCATTAAGAATGGAACATTTTGCGTAAAGTTAAATACACTTAACTACAAACAGTTTAACGGAACTTGACAGTTGCCTAATCAGCAAAGTACTCCAGTTAAACAAGGCGAACATTTGTATCAGCGCGTCTTGGAACAGAATAAAAGAGGCTACTTATTCAGTAAATATTTGCTAAATCAACTGTAGTTGTGATAATACTTGTTCACAACAACGCTACAACTGTTGATATTGACTAGTATGCAAATGTATTCCATGCATACAAGTCCAATACAACTGTACAGGTTTGATGCGCGTTTTAATCCATTTATTTGTTACTGATCACTTTATCCTTTGGCACAGGTCCTACGGTTGTTCTACAACATGGACCGCAATAACGCAGTCTTTTCTATAATAAGCGGCTCTTCTGTTAATTTGTATCGTACAATGGTTCGCAAGGTACAATTGAATCAGTTCAACTGTTCTGTAACACACGATTGTTCATGTAAGAAAACCGTCATAATTAATCTACTACAATACCGGAATACCGGACGAACCAGAAATGCCTACACCGACCTTGGAAACCGGAGGTGAACCACCGGAAACCGACGAGTCAAATAAAAGGTAAAAACGATTATTAAAGATGAACTTTGGTACAGGAGACATGAAATTTGATAGAGCTCATAGGCTGGGAAACCCAGTTGTAGTCAAATTTCATTCATACGCTGAGAGGGAAGAAATTCGGAGTACGGCATTCAGCAAGAAAAAGGATTTAAAAGCAAAAGATCTTGGAATTGGCGTGCAGTTACCGAAACAGTGGCGAGATGCTCGAAAAATTTTATATCCAGTTATGTCGAAAGACCAAAAATGGTCTTCAAAAACATAATAAACCTATGTTATCTATTAAAAATTCTGCACCTTAAGTTTAAACAAACAAATATTTCTTTAAAGCACTTGAAACAGTCAATGAGAATTATGTAAAGCATCGCTAACAACCGACCAATGGTAAAGACACAATTAATCACGTGGATTTCGTCTGCTTGAGTGCGCGCAGAAAATAACAAACGCACAATCAGGATTTTATTTACGATCCCTGGCACAATGTAGTCAACCTGGTAGTAATTTTAGGGGTCAAAATACCGTGTGTGATTTATAAGAAGTGTTTGGCCAGTCATTTAAGGCAACTTTTTCATCGAGGCATTTCAAACTTTGCACATTATAATGGCATGCAGTATATTCTTTTCCACAATAGTTAGACCCTGTGTGTAAATTATATTTGCACAGGTTATTAATATATTCTGAAAAGCACTGCTTCCTTTAAGCCATGCTTTAAAAACATGTGCGGCGTCGTTAATGCTTCGTCTTGTGGTATACATGATTGTTGTATAAAAAAAAATGATCATGTCACTTCATCCGGTAAATTATTGAACCGTATCCGTATCATACAAGGAAATATGTCTGGTAGATCGTGTAACAAACGCTTCCTTTACTGTTGTAGAACTATAGTCATTGTTTATCTATAGGTTTTATGTGTATAGCTAACCCTGTGTTTGTATATAAGTCCGGAAGTATGTGCTAAGCGACCGCCTGCTTCAATCAACCATTTTTATCATGTTACAAATGACTGACACAGCAACAGAAAACGCTAAAATTTTATTTTACTTTCTTTTCTCATGGAGGCCTTGAATTTCGAAATAAACTTGAGAGTAGAATTTAAACATGTTTTCAAGCGATCTGCAACCCAGGACATTTTAGTATTATTATGTTGTTAATTTAGTCCGGTAGTTACGGGAGGTATTTGAATTGTTCAGTTTAGTCCACTTATAATACAATTGTATGAAAAAAGTGGCAAAGAAATTGTGAATTTTATAAGCTTTACTGAAGTTTGCTATGTAGTTAATGCATGCTTAGTAAATGACTTGTTGGCCATTGTTCTATCGGAGTTTCTATATTAAATTTTAGTGCTTTTCTTGACATTGACAGCTATGTTCAAAATTGTACCATACGCCACAAAGGACACACAAACAAATCGGAGTGAGTACGGACGAGAAGTCTTAACCTATCCGGCATATCCCGTAGAGTACAAGTGGAAATCGAACTCTAGTTACTGTCCGTTAAAAGCATTGCTATTAAAGTCAATAAAATGTTTATTTAGCTGTAAACTGTACCGACTCCTGTAAGTGGTCCCTGATATCAGTCTAACTAAACTTTGACCGATCGCTACAAATTACATGTAAACAGTCAGGACTGGATGGGGTATTTCTGCAGTCGGAATGAGCCCGGAAATATACGAGACAATATGGCACTCTCTGTATATTATAGTTATGATACCTATTGTGATTGGTAACGGATTGATAATAATAAGCATAATGAGATATAAAACACTCAGGACAAACATGCATATATTAATCGGAAACCTTGCAGTTTCGGACTTTATCGTTGGGGCTGTACTTATACCATATAGCCTTGCAACAGATGGACGGATACTTAATTCGAATATGTATGTGTGCTTTGGCAAACTGTCTTTATTTGTTATAAGTCTTGGTTCGTCATGTTACAATTTGATGCTTATTTCTTTCGAGAGGTATATCACCATTGCATGCCCTTTTACACACCGATACCGATTCACTACTAAACGAATGGTGATTTTGATCGTTGTGGGATGGACTGTTACATTATTCAACAGTACACTGCCATTTTATGGTTGGCATTTGTACGGCGTGAATAATACGGACTGTGTAAGTGACACTCTGTGGACAGCAGGATACAAAATAATGGTGAACTGGGAGCTTATATTAGCCCTTATCTTTAACTTTGTATTGTATACTATTGTCATGAAAATTGCAGTGAACAAAGCTCGTGACCGGAATCAAATTACTGGCGGAATAAAACATACAGCTACATTAGACAAAGATGTTTACCAATTGTTAACAATGGTGATCGTACTGGGAGTATTTGCACTCTGTTGGCTGCCGTACGTTTGTGCCATTGTTGTTGTGACAATTAATGAGACGCCATATACACAATATATTCGCAGATGTACCTTAATTCCTGGGTTGTTGAACTCTGCCATTAACTGGCTTATCTTCGGATATAGGAATATAGACTTTAGAAAGGCATTTAAGTCCTTTATCAATATTCGCCTGTTCTGCACTGAACCGAACAATTCGGCTGTAGAAACATCTTAACCCTGTCAAATATCAACTGTTTTGTTCTTATTTTATTTTTTGTTACTTTTTTAGTGAATTAGTTTGTAATGCGGCTCCTTTTTGAACTGACAGTTTAAGCTAAATAGATAATGCACATATATGAAGAGACGGGTGAGAAAACATGTTTCTGTCAAAAATATAAGTCGTAAATACTGGGGAATTGGTTTGAGTAGAACAATGATAAACTTGTTTTCTTCGTTAGTGACTGCAGATGTGTGACTGTGAAAATGGGTCCAGATGAGTAAATATCACACATTTTGTTTTACATGTTTTCTAAAAGTGTGAAGTATGTTGACTGTAGGGTTAACGCACGTTTTTTCGTGTTATAACACCTGCAGAAACCCTCGGGATATGTTGGTGCCCTCGCCCTAACGGGCTCGGGCACCAACCATCCCTCGGGATTCTGCAGATGTTATAGCACAAAAAAACGTTCGTTAGCGCTATTCTTGCATTAATAGCATAACAAAAATCATAAAAATAAAAATGAAACGCTCTTATTAGTACGACGTTCATTAATGCGCGGGACAACGTCCGTGTTATTTACGTCATATTTATGACGTCACCAGCGGTTTTTAAGCCCAGCACTGTTGACGCCGTACATGATGTAAAATTTGGGAGACAGGTCCATTGTTTACAATGGCCCTGTACTGCGCATAAATGAAAACGGGTTATAACGGCGCGTGAATCTCCCCGTTAACACACGTCTTATCTCCTGTTAAAACACTGACAAAATAGGCAAAAACAGCACATTTTATGCTAGAATATGAATTGAAAATTTCTAGTAAACGTTTGTGCCGTCAAAACAGTACTTTTTACGTCAATATATTTGACGTTGTAGATTGCCTTGTTACACATTTCAATTCAATTCAATTCAATATACTTTATTTAACGACGGTTACACAATAAACAATTTCAACATCATTTATCTCAATTGCGGCCGTCAACAATATGATTAAAGAAAACATTTACACACAATCAAGCATTCTTAACACATTTTAACAATGGTATATACAATGTATATGTATATAAAAAGAAAAATTAAAGAAAACGAACGCTGTGAGCGAGTTGCCTGTATTACTTCATATAACCATTCTTTTTATAATCATGGTTGTTTTCCAAGAAGATAGTTTCTGTAGTGTTTGCGAAACGTGTATAATTTATCACAGGTACGGATTTGACCCGGGATTTCATTCCAGACAACCATAGCAGAATATTGGAAACTGTATTTTGTATAACGCGATTTAATTAATGGATGAGGAATATCGTTTTTGTTTTTGGAACGAAGATTATAATTTGCAGTTGCATATGTATCGTTAATGAGTAGGTTTGATAAATACACAGGGGCTAAATTATGAAAAAACTTTGTAAATTAAAACACCCATATGGTATTTACAACGTTCTAAGAACGGCAACCAATTAAGTCGCTGACGGGTGATCGAACTTCTTGTCTAGGATCATTCTAGCTGATCTTTTCTGAATATTAATAATTTTGTTTAAGAAGCTTATATTGGATTAAGACCAAACGATTGATCCATAATCAAATATGGGTAAAATATAGCTATTGTAGAACAATACTCGCATTTCTTTATTTAGAAATGGTTTTATTCTTCGAAATAGTGATAATTTACAATTTAGGTTAGAATATACTTTATTAATTTGATGTTACCAAGTAAGTGTTTATCAACATGTACGCCCAGGACTTTATGATTTGTAACGCAAGCAATATTGTTGCCGTTAATATTTATATTTAATGTTGGATATTTCTTCGTATTGTGAACGGATCCTAGTAACATACAAGTAGACTTTTTTGGATTAAGGGACATTTGATTGTGTAGACCTACACCAACATTCTACATTATTTAGATCAGTTTGTAATCTTTGTTCAATGTATTGAGGGGAATAATGGCTATTATATACAGTTGTATCGTCTGCATACATATCAACTCCTGAATGTTCCAATTTTAGTGGTAAGTCGTTAATGTAAATTAAAAATAATAATGGCCCAAGTATCAAGCCTTGTGGTACCCCTGAAATAACTGTTTGAAGATTCGAAGACTTATCTCCCTCATTCATATCGATATATTTTTTCTTGAAATTTTACCTGATAACACATAATTTATTGTTCAGTATTTCGCTTGCTTAAATTTTGTTGTCATTTCTCAACTTTTCAATAAATCCTCATTTTGATTGACCGTGCCTTAATTTTCACTTCTTCGAATGTGACAGAATTAGATGTTGCTATAGTAATATGCTTTATGATAAAGACTTGATAAAATCATTTTCATGCATATTTATGAATGCCATGTCCAATAAACATCATTTTTAAATGATTACGCCTAGTTGAAATTTGTTGAAAATTGGTTATTTGTCATTTTACATTTGCGCAATCATTGTTAATGCTCACCTGGACCCATTTACTCAGTTACTCAGTTCACGTCAATATATTATACAGTATTTACCAGTTTTTACAAAAACTGCTACAATGACTCTGCTCTAAGAAAATCACTTTTTATACTGCACATAAAACTGCTTTTTATATACTGATGAAAACTTGCAATCACTTTTTTTTCTTTACTGGCAAAGAAGGCAGTTTATCTGAAGTAAAACTGTTGCTTTTTGTTGCCATGGTAACATTATCATTTTAGACAAAATGTTTGTTTGATTTCAGCAAAAAGTATTTGACTTGTGTGGATAATTTGTATATCTACAGTCAGTGGAGCTAAAGTGTTTATATGTCTACCATTAGAAAATAAACGAACGATAAGCATAATGTTCTTCTCAAAAGTTTTGATTAAAAAGATATAAAGTTTTTATAGAAACAAAATAAATTGTGATGTGAACACATGTATTCATACATGGAGGACTTTTTCAATGAAAATGAAGACAATTTTCAAAGTACAACACTGAATTAGATGATAGTATTAGTCTTCAGTTGAATTTACTTGGTTCCAGACTTTTATTGTATATCCAGACAAAAATGGTTAAAAATGCTGGACAAAGATGCAAACTATTTCGTTTTACATATTAAGTCAAAATATAAAAAGTTAACGAGTTCAAAACACCAATTATTTTGTTACATATCATTAAGTGTGTATTTCAATTATAGTGTTATCATAGCAACGGACATACATGTATATTATGCAAATTATTAGATATCTCGAATACCAGTTAGCACCTAATATTTTTAAAGAGAGAAATTTTAGATGCTTAAATACCATATAAATATAAAAAGAGCATTCTGGTTATCACATTTATTTAACTTTGTGGATTTTTCAAGAAGTAATGTTTCCCATAGACTGCTGTCATTAATGTATTAAGATGCTTGCACTTAATTTATTTCGTTGCTTTGTCATGAGGTGAGCTTCTAATAAACTGAAATTGTTATGTTTTACATATTGAGTTATTTACCTTTCATTAAAATTTACTGTCACCAGTGTGGCCAAGAAATGAACCAAGCTATGTACTAAGCTTCTATGTTCTAAGAAAACAGAAAACTAAAGCGAGAAAATGACAGCGGTAACTCACTAAGTAATTTGGTAATTAAAGTAAACCATTTTCTCAGTTTAATTAAAATTTCTTATAATTCTGTTGAGTGCGTTATGATACAACATGTTTTTGAAGCGCAAATCAGTGAAAATGTACTGTTTTGCTCGTTTGTCAGAAATAAATTCTACGTAATGCGAGTTTATTTTCTGTTTTGATTATTTTCCTCTCTTCAAAGTACTATCACATCTTTGTTTCAAAATCGGGGTTAATTTCCTGCAGTTTCAAATTGTCTCACGTACATTTATTTTGAAACTCTGGAATGTTGTGTACAAATGACGTTAGACAAAGTGACAACTGAAATGACGATCATCTGTCATTGGACATTTTCCTATAAATTCGTTTCCGCAGCACCTTGCAGGTGGAGATGGTGCAAAGTGATACAGCAAGTGTTGATCTACAGTGTTTCTAAAATACTAGTCTTGCCTTTTAATTTTTTTCTTAATGAATCTACGAAACAGGGACTTATCAAACAACACAGTATTAGGGAGGCAACTCTTACACTACAAACGAATCACAGTACTGTAACATGTAGTACAAAAATGTACTAAAATGCTATTACAGACAACGAAGAAACCAAGCTGTTTTCAATTTCCTATAAGAAGTTCTCTGTTTGTATCAACTGCAAAACGAACCATATGTAAATGGAATCCTCAACTAAGAATACTGTGTTATTTACAGTTTAAACATTCCGCCGTGATGTGTTGGCGTTTTGGGGGCATATTCAATATGACGTCACTTTGCTAGAAAGTGAAAACACCAGCCTCGACACTAATGAGGTCACGTGATCCCGAGGAATCCCAGATTCTAGTTAGGGACAATAATTCTGCCAAGTAGGATGGTCCTCAAGGATCCATCATGTATACGTTGTTCAATCAGATATCCAAGTAGGAATAGGGTAAACCGGAAGTTGAGTGCGAGTTAAATTAGGAGTGGATGATTTTGCCTATATGTAAGACTCGTTTGATTTCAGTTGCAACGGGTTTCTTTTGACACTGATTTCTTATTACATGGGCATAGTGTGAGAAAGTTGGCAGTTTCTCACAGAACAGTGGTGTTATACCCAATAACTATATACAGAACAGTGGTGTTCTACCCAAATCACTATATACAGAACTATACTCAATTACTATAAACAGAACAGTGCTGTTCTACCCAAATCACTGTATACAGAACAGTGGTGTTCTACCCAATTACTATATACAGAACAGTGGTGTTCTACCAAAATCACTATATACAGAACAGTTGTGTTATACCCAATTACTATATACAGAACAGTGGTGTAATACCAAATTACTGTATACAGAACAGTGGTGTTCTACCCAAATCACTGTATACAGAACAGTGGTGTTCTACCCAATTACTATATACAGAACAGTGGTGTTCTACCAAAATCACTATATACAGAACAGTTGTGTTATACCCAATTACTATATACAGAACAGTTGTGTTCTACCCAATTCACTATATACAGAACAGTTGTGTTCTACCCAATTCCCTATATACAGAACAGTGGTGTTCTACCCAAATCACTATATACAGAACAGTGGTGTAATACCAAATTACTATATACAGAACAGTGGTGTTCTACCCAAATCACTATTTACAGAACAGTTGTGTTATTTTCAATCACTATAAACATAACAGTGGTGTTATACCCAATCACTATAAACAGAACAGTGGATTATACCCAATCACTTTAAACAGAACAGTGATGTAATACCCAATCACTTTAAACAGAACAGTGGATTATACCCAATCACTATAAACAGAACAGTGGTGTTATACCCAATCACTATAAACAGAACAGTGGGGTTTTACCCAATCACTATAAACAGAACAGTGGTGTTATACCCAATCACTATAAACAGAACAGCTGTTTTATACCCAATCACTATAAAAAGAACAGTGGTGTTATACCCAATCACTATAAACAGAACAGTGGTGTTATACCCAACCACTATAAACAGAACAGTGGTGTTATACCCAATCACTATAAACAGAACAGTGGTGTTATACCCAATCACTATAAACAGAACAGTGATGTTATAACCAATCACTATAAACAGAACAGTGATGTTATACCCAATCACTATAAACAGAACAGTGGTGTTATACCCAATCACTATAAACAGAACAGTGGTGTTATACCCAATCACTGTAAACAGAACAGTGGTGTTATACCCAACCACTATAAAGAGAACAGTGGTGTTATACCCAATCACTATAAACAGAACAGTGGTGTTATACCCAATCACTATAAACAGAACAGTGGTGTTATACCCAATCACTATAAACAGAACAGTGATGTTATAACCAATCACTATAAACAGAACAGTGATGTTATACCCAATCACTATAAACAGAACAGTGGTGTTATACCCAATCACTATAAACAGAACAGTGGTGTTATACCCAATCACTGTAAACAGAACAGTGGTGTTATACCCAACCACTATAAAGAGAACAGTGGTGTTATACCCAATCACTATAAACAGAACAGTGGTGTTATACCCAATCACTATAAAGAGAACAGTGGTGTTATACCCAATCACTATAAACAGAACAGTGATGTTATACCCAATCACTATAAACAGAACAGTGATGTTATACCCAATCACTATAAACAGAACAGTGGTGTTATACCCAATTACTTTAAACAGAACAGTGGTGTTATACCCAATCACTATAAACAGAACAGCTGTTTATACCCAATCACTATAAACAGAACAGTGGTGTTATACCCAATCACTGTAAACAGAACAGTGGTGTTATACCCAATCACTATAAACAGAACAGTGGTGTTATACCCAATCACTATAAACAGAACAGTGGTGTTATACCCAATCACTATAAACAGAACAGTGATGTTATACCCAATCACTATAAACAGAACAGTGGTGTTATACCCAATCACTATAAACAGAACAGTGGTGTTATACCCAATCACTGTAAACAGAGTAGTGGTGTAATACCCAATCACTGTCATACAAACGATCTCACACTTAAACAGTCAAACCTTTGTACAAAGGCCACTGTAGGGAAGCTGCAAATGTGATCTTTGTTTAATAGGTGGTTTTTACTCACTGGTGTTTCTCCAGTAGATAAATAGTACATTGCGATCTCCCCGCTTGTCTTTATTCACAGTGTGGTCTTTTATCGAAGGTGGCCTTTAACACAGGTTTGACTGTAATAACAGTTGAGAACCAGTCGTCTCCTATAAGTTTTTCCATAAATTAAATCCGGTGAGTCTACCGCTCGTCTGCGACAAGTTTTTACATAAAATTAACTCTTGAGTCTAGAGAAAATTCGGAGACGTGTCTCGTAAGTATGTGAACGGATACACCATAGAGTGATACATGTATATTCCTCTGAAACAATCAACTTTTTAGAAAATAAAAATGTATTAAAGCAACTTGTTAGAATATAAAAATGTATTAAAACAAACAGGAGTTTTCCATATGTCTTTCTAGAGATGACCGATGCAAAGTATTTTATCAAAGACAAAACAATCTAAATTGATTTGCAGGCAAGTCATTGGATACTTCTTTAAGTACTATTCGGCCCATAATATAATTCCAGTGTCATGTCCATATGATCGGACTTAAAGCTCGGGCCGTCGTGAACTAACGTACATGTACTATATGAAAAATCCGGTAAATTCTAACTCAGTATGCTTTAAAATACGAGAATATAACTTACTACAAAATGCAGTACTTTCCGAAGCAATGGTTTACCGCTATATCGGCGGTGCCTTGGAACGTTTTATTATTATTTTTGGCCTTAAAGGACACAATTAAATCAAAATCAGTGTTTAAATGGGTAAAACACACGCAATGGTTGTAGCATCAAAGTTTTCATTGAAAAGTTGATACGTTTGAAATTTGTCGAGTTTCATTCACCAACTGCACTTTATGCTGAATGTTAAATTCAAGTGTTAAAGAAGAATATTTTGTCCGGGACTTGTATTACGGTAAATCCTCTACACTATGTTACACACATGCCGTCAGCACTTTCAGTGATGCGCTTTCTCATTGGCAGACATCACAGAGGTTTGATATTTGATTGGTTTATTCTTGCACAGTTGAGAAGTTCGGGCGATTTCCATAGAAAAGGCCACATGATGCTCCGAATGGATAGTTGATAAATATTTGAGGCTTCCTGTAGGGAATAAAATGATATCGAATAATGTCCTTTTCACTTTTTATTGATTTTTGTTTTATCCTTTCTGTTGCCTCAAACCTTGTTCCCCGCCGACAATATCCGTAGGGGTTGCTGAGTAAATGTCATTGAGCATCATGCATGAAGCATTTAATCGAATATACAATAAAATGTATGGCCACGAGCATTTTTAAGTATTAACACCTTTTGAGACTTTTTTACACACGGACATTATCTTGGGGGAAAGGACGCCGAAACTTTTAAGGTAATGTTATAATGGTTTATTTTTTTTAAATTTCATTTTGCCAGACTTTCTGTTATTCTACATGTTTTATAAATTAATATTTGATTGATAAATAGATTGAATATCTGAGTCTTCGTCTTCATTGATCGTACTGGTAGCATCTGGTCCCTTCTAAATCCGATACCTTCATGCTTCTGAAACAAAATCAAAAACCTTGAATAAATGCTCACAGAAACAAATACTGAATATCTTAAATAGATAAGATAAACATTGGGCGGGCCTTGTGAGACATATATACGTGTAAATACTGCCAATAAAACCTCGAATGGCGAATCATGCCCCGCTTTCTTCTTACATTCTGAGCCTACACATCATTCACGAGAACATTTCCCGCTCTTACCACACCCGACAAACCAGTTTCTCATACAACTCAACTACACATAGAAACAAGTTAGCGCGAATAATTTCATTCAACACGTGACCTTTTTGTATATTACAAATAAAGTTAGCCGGATTGGACTGCATGTGAAGGGATTTGTTTTAAAGTGTTTCGAGTAATAAGTCTATAATGTGAAAATATTACACAGGATATAACTCAGGTTTGAAATATTTACGTAATAAGAAAAAGTAAATTAACACTTAGACAAATAATGAATCAATAAACATTTAAAAGGGCAATGTAAAGCAATGGTCATTTATCTCACTTTATTAGTAATTGAACTTGGCTTGAAAATGACATATTGTCTTAATTTAACGTTGTGCATTTCTTTTTGAAATGAAGATTTTTTAAAATTAAGAATGAATGCTAATTCGTTGCTTTCATCTGTCATTAATTACACTGTATTTACAGATAAGAACATATTTTAAACCCCAACAAAATCGCATGCTAGATGGTGAAAAACAAAAATAACAGTGATAATATTCTAGTCATTATGTATAGAAAATACATTTCAAATAAATGCAGACTTGAAACTATTAAAATGCACCTGTAAAGTTAAATATTGTTGTTTTTGTTACAAAAGTAAAAGCGAATTTTAAAAGGCTGTGTAATTTACATTATGACTAAATCTGGAAACTGTCCGCAAATACATAATTAAATTGATGTTGAAACGGGCAATAAATAAATATATTTGTATGTTGCAATATAACTTTCATTTCAGGTTTAATACACACATCCTTTTTCATCCATATTTCCACTGAATCGCACATCAACAAGCATGTGTCATCCAAATGGAGAAACTACTTTGGAGAAATGAGTTTTCATTGTCCTGGGATTAGAGTCACTCGTTGTGAGTACAGCAATTCTTTGTTTATTGCTTTATTATATATTTTACAATGTTGTTGTCAGACTAGAAAAGCAATCTTAATGATGTTGGTTATAGTCGTTTAGGTACCTGGCTTTTGTTAAAGTACTCGTGTGTGCAGCATTGATGCATTCAATAGATATGCAGTTGCCTTGTAATTATTATTTCGAAGTTTGGTGTGCTCCCGGATGTTTCCTAAAATACCTTCATGGAATCACTTCTACTTTGATGACTGGGTCCAATTTTACTATACTGGTCTCTTTGTAATTAAGAAAATAAATATTTCTACAGGTACACAGTACTCAAAAGTTTATGTGATTTAAGTGTTGAATCAGCCGATTATCATCTGAACACACAGAGGTACAAGCCGATCATGATCTACACTAAGTCTTGTCGTAAATACAGAGTGACTCAGTTGCCTTTAACTGGTACGTTTATACTTGTTTATCTTACATTGAATGTACCAGCTAAATATGTTCCACACTGAACTCACTTGTTGCTAATTTGGTAAAGATTCGGTGACCACTTTTGTTCTTGGTTGTTACCGGATTAGGCTCGACATGTACTTGTTGTAAATTAGGTAAGGACTATGTTATGGCGTAGATTTAAAATTGCCTGTGTACGTTACCCCATGTGAATTTTGAAGATAAGGAACCTTTCTGGCAACTTTTGTCTGATAAAGCAGATGTCTGACGATCAAATTAGTGCATAGATGACAAAAATCTATATCAAATAGTATTAACTGAAGAAATATCCTTGTTTTTTTAAGTTCAATTTTTGCTCAGGTTTCTACAAAACTTCATATCTGTATATGCGCATTTTAGAACGTTTGTATCTGTGTGTATTTATGAAAGGCCACAAAAAGATTATGAGATATGTACGATTTCGTATATATTTTTATTTTTTTTTTTTTTTTTAAAAAAAAATTTTTTTTTTTTTTTAAAAAAAAAAAAAAAAAAAAAAAAACAAAAAAAAAAAAAAAAAAAAAAAAAAATTAAAAAAAACACCCCCCCCACCCCCAAAAAAAAAAAAAACCCCCCCCCCCCAAAAAAAAACAACCAACAAAAAAAAAAAAAAAAAAAAAAAAAAAAACCCCCCCCCCCCCCCCCCCCCAAAAACCCCCATAATACTCCCCCCCCCCCCCTTTTTGATTTGTTGTTTCTACATTTACAGCGAAAAAAAAAAAAAAAAAAAAAAAAAAAAAAAAAAAAAAAAAAAAAAAATAAGGCCTTGCAAAAAAAAAAAAAAAAAAAAAAAAAAAAAAAAAAAAAAAAAAAAAAAAAAAAAAAAAAAAAAAATGTATGAGACTATGTACGATATTGACTTGTTTGTTATTTTTAGCCTTTTGACTTTTTTTTTTTTTTTTATTTTTTTCCCCCCCCCCTTTTTTTTCCCCCTCCCCCTTATGATATTGACTTGAAACTTTGTTAAGTTTTAAGTACATGTCTCACAATCAAGATAAATAACTCTTGTAAAAAAAATTTGTGTTATCTTCTTGATAAAAAGATTTTTTTATATTTATAATATCATAAACGGACCAACAATGCTGCGAGTGAAGGAATAAACAAAGCATATTTAAATGGACAGGCGTCGTAGACGTACTTGAATAAAAGGTTCACCACAAGACTTTAATGGTGGTCATTCACATTAAAGCAATATTTGATGACAATTTTTACTCTTTAGCTCCGCTATTCGGAGAATATCGAGAGCTAATACAGTCACTTGTGCGTCGGCGTCTGCGTTGCAGCTTTGGTTAAAGTTTTGCCTGCTAGGTACTATCATGCACATATCTCAGTAACTACTTATGATATTGACTTGAATATTTGTTCATGTCTTAAGGGGTATCATACAATTAAGACAGATAACTCTTGTTCAAATATGATACAAATTATGGCCCTTGTTTGACTTTAAAAATTTAGTAAAAGTTTTGCCTGCTAGCTACTATCATGCACATATCTCAGTAACCACTTATGATATTGACTTGAAACTTTGTAAATATCTTAAGGGGTGTCATACAGTCAAGTCAGATTACTCTTGTATAAATCTATTACAAAGTATGGCCCTTGTTTGACTTTGAAAATCTGGTTAAAGTTTTGCCTGCTAGGTACTATCATGTATATATCTCAGTTACCACTTATGATATTGACTTGAACTTTGTTAATATCTTAAAGGATGTCACACGTTTAAGTCAGATAACTCTTGTTTAAATTTAGTAAAATGTTTGGCCCTTGTTTGACTTTGAAATTTTGGTCAAAGTTTTGCCAGCTAGGTTCTATTATGCACATATCTCCGTAACCATTTATGATATTGACTTGAAACTTTGTTAATGTTTTAAGTAGTGTCTCACAGTCAAGATAGATAACTCTTGTATAAATTTAGTACAACTTATGCACCTTGTTTGACATTGAAAATTTGGTTAAAGTTTTGCATGCAAGGTACTTTCATGCACATATCTCAGTAACCACTTATGGTAGTTATATCAAACTAAACAATGTTCAGGGGTACATTTTGTATCAAACAATAAATGTACCAAACATTAAATATATAGTGATATACTTTGACTTTCTTTTATGATTCAACTTTCCTAGTTTATACTTAATCGTTAGCAGAATTTTGTTTTGCTTTTAAATTATAAAATTTTTGTTTTATTAGCAAGCACCCATAATAGTCGAGCTTGCTGTTTTATGGACAGCTCTTGTTGTATATTCTGTTAGAGATTTACTTTAGGAACAAAATGACTCCTTACATAGAATTAGATCCCTATTATAAATTAATATTTTATTAACTTTTATATAACTTTGTTATTACTCCCCTTTGACATGAAAGTATTTGAAAAGTTGAGTATTTCTTTTTAGCTCGACTATTCGGAGAATATGGAGAGCTATTACAGTCACTTGTGCGTCGGCGTCGGCGTTGCTTCTTTGGTTAAAGTTTTGCCTGCTAAGTACTATCATGCACATATCTCAGTTACCACTTATGATATTGACTTGAAACTTTGTTCATGTCTTTAGGGGTGTCATACAATCAAGGCAGATAACTCTTGAAAACATTTAGTACAAATTATGGCCCTTGTTTGACTTTGAAAATTTGGTCAAAGTTTTGCCTGCTAGGTACTATCATGCACATATCTCAGTAACCACTTATGATATTGACTTGAAACTTTGTTCATGTCTTTAGGGGTGTCATACAATCAAGGCAGATAACTCTTGAAAACATTTAGTACAAATTATTGCCCTTGTTTGACTTTGAAAATTTGGTTAAAGTTTTGCCTGCTAGGTACTATCATGCACATATCTCAGTTACCACTTATGATATTGACTTGAAACTTTGTTCATGTCTTTAGGGGTGTCATACAATCAAGGCAGATAACTCTTGAAAACATTTAGTACAAATTATGGCCCTTGTTTGACTTTGAAAATTTGGTTAAAGGTTTGCCTGCTAAGTACTATCATGCACATATCTCAGTAACCACTTATGATATTGACTTGAAACTTTGTTCATGTCTTTAAGGGTGTCATACAATCAAGGCAGATAACTCTTGAAAACATTTAGTACAAATTATGGCCCTTGTTTGACTTTGAAAATTTGGTTAAAGTTTTGCCTGCTAGGTACTATCATGCACATATCTCAGTAACCACTTATGATATTGACTTGAAACTTTGTTCATGTCTTTAGGGGTGTCATACAATCAAGGCAGATAACTCTTGAAAACATTTAGTACAAATTATGGCCCTTGTTTGACTTTGAAAATTTGGTTAAAGTTTTGCCTGCTAAGTATTATCATGCACATATCTCAGTTATCACTTATGATATTGAATTGAAACTTTGTTCATGTCTTAAGGGGTGTCATACAATCAAGGCAGATAACTCTTGAAAACATTTAGTACAAATTATGGCCCTTGTTTGACTTTGAAAATTTGGTTAAAGTTTTGCCTGCTAGGTACTATCATGCACATATCTCAGTAACACTTATGATATTGACTTGAAACTTTGTTCATGTTTTTAAGGGTGTCATACAATCAAGGCAGGTAACTCTTGAAAACATTTAGTACAAATTATGGCCCTTGTTTGACTTTGAAAATTTGGTTAAAGTTTTGCCTGCTAGGTACTATCATGCACATATCTCAGTAACCACTTATGATATTGACTTGAAACTTTGTTCATGTCTTTAGGGGTGTCATACAATCAAGGCAGATAACTGTTGAAAACATTTAGTACAAATTATGGCCCTTGTTTGACTTTCAAAATTTTTTGGTCAAAGTTTTGCCTGCTAGGTACTATCATGCACATATCTCAGTAACCACTTATGATATTGACTTGAAACTTTGTTCATGTCTTTAGGGGTGTCATACAATCAAGGCAGATAACTCTTGAAAACATTTAGTACAAATTATGGCCCTTGTTTGACTTTGAAAATTTGGTTAAAGTTTTGCCTGCTAGGTACTATCATGCACATATCTCAGTAACCACTTATGATATTGACTTGAAACTTTGTTCATGTCTTTAGGGGTGTCATACAATCAAGGCAGATAACTCTTGAAAACATTTAGTACAAATTATGGCCCTTGTTTGACTTTGAATATTTGGTTAAAGTTTTGCCTGCTAGGTACTATCATGCACATATCACAGTAACCACTTATGGTAGTTATATCAAACCTTGCAATAGTGTTCAGGGTAAATTTTGTATCAAACAATTAATTTCCTAAAAATTAAATCAATAGTTATAGATTTTGACTTTTTTTATGATTCAACTTTCCTAGTTTATACTTAATAGTTAGCAGAATTTTGTTTTGCTATTATACTGATAAAAGTTTTGTTTTATTAGCAAACACCCACAATAGTCGAGCGTGCTGTCTTATGGACAGCTCTTGTTTTTCAATACAATTTCTATTTTTACATTTGCATTGGAAAGAGATACAAATATTTTAACATTCTGAACCAAAAGGCAAGTTTTGAAACTACGTGTAGCTTCTGATAGGTAAAGGGAGGTAATTATAATTTTTAAAACTTGCATTTCTAACAAATTCCATTTAAATATACATGTATAATTGTTAATGCAAATATTTTACAAATGTAATACAATAGGTCTTATATTTATATATTTCTTTAGGCAAGGTATGTGTATCAAATTTGTACTAATGATACAATATCTCTATCTTGGTTGGGCAACCAAGATCATAGGGAAATCAAATTTTAAAAATACCGATGAAAATCTTACTTGAATTAAGCGTTAAGTGAACATAAATGAGTGTAAATGATCAGATGTGAAAGCTTCTAACAAATCTGCTACATGGCCAAAATCTGATTATCCACCTTTAATCATTAAAAGTATGTTATTAAAATAAGAAAACATCTATCTAAATGTGGCAAACTTATTTTTGTTTCCATACAGACACCATATATCAGTAATAAGTTGTGTGTTTAAGGCACGAACAGCACGGGATAATATTAACAAAAGTATGGTGACATTGTGGAAACAAAACTCTAAACTTGACAAGAACAAATGAACACCAGAGCTATTTATTCGTTTGATCTGTATTTGACGTTTGATTTAATTTTAAATAATATACTGTTTTATTTTCCTATTTCTAAGATACATATCAACATAATCTAGCAAACAGTTTGTCAATAAGAAATTTAACAAACGAGAGCATTCAGGAATAGTCTTGAATCAGTACTGTGTCGGTATGTGTTGCGCAGATGTTACACCATACTTATGAATTTTGTAATTTCGTATATTTTGATGATGGTTACTTCTTTTACAGGGGCTTTTTGTGACTTTTTATGCATAATATAAAAAATAAGGCTCATTTCATCTACACGGATGTTTACATTATATAGTGGCGTTGACTTGAAACTCAAAATGTATCTTTACCATCAACATTTACACCTGGGGGAACAATCCCCATAGCTCTGTGTTGATTTTTGGAAGATTTATGCCCCTTTTTAACTTAGAATTTTTTATTAAAGATTTTTTTATAAAGTCAAACATCTTGAATATTATCAAAGGTATTGACTTAAAACTCAAATTATATCTTTACCTTCAACATCTACACCTGAGGAAGCAATCCCCATAACTCTGTTTTGATTTTTGACAGATTTATGCCCCTTTTATCTTGAAACTTGAAACTCAAAATATATCTTTACCATCAATATCTTCACCTGAGGAAACAATCCCCATAACTCTGTGTTGATTTTTGACAGATTTATGCCCCTTTTATCTTGAAACTAGAAACTCAAAATATATCTTTACCATCAACATCTACACCTGGGGGGAACAATCCCCATAGCTCTGTTTTGATTTTTGGCGGATTTATGCCCCTTTTTAACTTAGAAGAAGTTTTGATTAAAGATTTTTTTATAAAGTCAAATATCTTTTAATATTATCAAAGGTATTGACTTGAATCTCAAAATATATCTTTACCATCAATGTTTTGATTTTTGACAGATTTATGTCCCTTTTCATTTTAGAATTTTAGTTAAGGATTTTTATATAGTCAAATATCTTGAATACTATCGAAAATATTGACTTGAAACTTAAAGTGTATTTTTACTATCAACATCTTTACCACTGTTTTTGATTTTTGACATATATATGCCCCTTTATAACTTACAGACGTTTTTATACTTACTTTAGAACTTACTTCAAGAGGTTTTTCACAGTTTTTACCAGACTGAAATACTTGAAATGGCTTATTTTTGAAATGTCATAAAATTATTATGCAGCAGTATTTATTTTTTTTGTAATTTTATGCATATCAATTTTGAAATGTTTCAAAGTTATTCATGATCAAATATATAAGGTTATGTATTTCTTTGAAATTATCCCCCCTCCTCCCTCCAGTTGGCTTACAGAATCCAGGGTAAGGCTTTGAACGTAATTTACATTTATAGAGTTTTTTGAACAAGTTTCATTTCTTTGACCTTAATTCTAGACAATTTACACAATTCACCAGTCCTGTTCATAGACAAAGAAACCCATTTTACTGACAAACTTTCGAAAAGTCGAGCGTGCTGTCATCAGACAGCTCTTGTTTATTTTTAATTTTGACGTTCATGTTCTTTGTTGATAGACATCTGTTTTATCGAACAAAATTGGTCAGGCATGTTCCTGCTCTTCAAAATTCACAAAGGGTAGCGTACAAATGCAACATAACATAGTCCATAAGTTTTTACCACCCGAATATGAAACAATTTTCAAAAGCGATGTAGTTCTGGTTTTACCCGATTGTCGCTAGAGTACCTTTATAGCGTAGAGTGTTTATCAAAAATACATTCAACACATTTTAGTTTAAGGATATTTAGTTGCCTCATTGTTATTATGAAAATAGGTTTTGTTTCGAGCTTTTGTGTGTTCCCGACCATTTCCTACAAACCTTCGTGAAATCACATTTACTCTCATGTACATGTTTGGGTCCCATTTTACTATTCTTGTCTCCGTTTAATTTAACAAAACATATTTACAGGTACACAATATACAAGTGCAACGCTTATGACAGAATGGAAGTGTTGATTCAGCCGATTGCAATCTGACCACACAGTGGTACATGTCGATCATGGTCTACATTTGTCACAACTACGGACTCAGTTGCCTTTAACTGGTACGTATATGTTTGTTTATCTTACATTGATTGTACTAGCTGAATATATTCCACACTGAACTCACTTGTCACTACATATAGTTTCATTGAACATTCTGTAGATTACAGATTATAAATATATCGCCCGAATATGAAATAAACAATTGTCCAAAAAGGTTAGTATGACTTTACATCGCTATTAAAGTACTCTCATAAAGTGGAGTGTTTATCATAAATGCATTCAATACTGTTAAGTGTCAGTTGCCTTATAATTATTATTAAAATAGGGTTTGTTTCGAGTTTTTATGTGTTTCCAAATGTTTACTAAAATACCATTGTAAAATCACCTTTACTCTCGTGTATGAGTCCCAGTTTCCTGTAATTAAAAACATTTTTAGGTACACACTATTCGAGTGGAAAAGCTTACGTCAGAATGGAAGTGTTGATTCAGCCAATTATCATCTGACCACACAGAGGTACAAGCCGATCATGATCCACACTGGTCATAAATACAGACTCAGTTGCCTTTAACTGGTACGTTTATGCTTGTTTATCTGATATTGAATGTACTAGCTGAATATGTTCCACACTGAACTCACTTGTCGCAAATCGGGAAACAATTCGGTGACCACTTTTGTTCTTTGGTCTGACTGTATGTACTGGTATCGGTGTATTTTTAGTATACATGTATAACATTAAGTAATTATGACCCGAATATGAAATAAGCAGTATTGTGGTGATACCCGGTTATCGGTAAAGTACTTGTATAGTGTAGAGTTTTGTTAAAAGTACATACATTACCCTTTTAGTTTTAGGATATGACTACTGATATGCCTTATGGTAAAAAACGGGTTTGTTTCGAGTGTTTGTGTGTTCCCGAATGTTTAATAAAAACTTCGTGAAATCACTTTTACTCTCACGTATATGTCCCTTTTTTCTTGTCTCCCTGTAACTAGAAAAACATTTTTACAGGTACACAGTTATCGGGTGAAAAACCAATGACAGAATGGAAGCGTTGGTTCAGCTGTTTGCCTACTGCCAACACAGAAGTACATGCCGATCATGATCTACACTGGTCACAAATACAGACCCATTTACCTTTAACTGGTACGTTTATGCTTGTTTATCTTACCTTCTATCAGCTGAATCCTGGTAGTATGTCCCGCACTGCATTTAATAGTAAGATGTTTTCAAGTACAGAATATTCGCTTCCAAAGCTAACGACAGATTTACAGTGATGATCGACTTTTTGCGATCTGACCACATGGAGGTGCATGTTGATCATAGTCTACATTGATGGAAAAGACAAACTCCCTGACAACAACAGGTTAGTTTAAACTCAGAGTTTTGCATATTTATCAAGCATGCTGATTATGAAATATACAAAGGCCGACACAACAGTCGTCTGTTAGGGTAGTTCAAACTTGTTTCTTTCATTACATTGACGCTAAATATCTATTCATGAAAATGTCGACATGCTAATTGTCGGCAGAGTAGTTAAGACATATTTTCTTTACATTTAAAGAAATTGTTAATGTGCTGACACATCAGTTGTCGGCTGGGTAGTTTAGACTTGTTTATTTACAATTTTGAAAATACTAATCATAATCTGTACTGGTCTAAATACTGTCTCAAAAGTAATAGGCAGGGTTATTAAAAAATATTTAATTTTCATTTGTTGAATTGGTTGACCATACCAGCCCAAATAGACCGACAGACTTGTCGTCGGCAGGGTAGTTAAGACTTTATTTTTTACATAACATCTATTGAACATGCTGATTAAAATTCAAACTGGTGTTAAATGTTAACACACTTGGCAAATTTTTGTGTAAATGTATTTGTGACTAATTTAATATGTACGTGCTAACTATAATCCACACCAGTCGAAAATGCCGAAACATTAGTCGTCGGCAGAATATTTAAGACTGCTTAAGTTAACATTTATTAACATGCTGATTATGATTCTGTCTCATAGAGAATGCCGACAAAGTCGTCAGCAGGGTACTTCAGATTAATATACTTTATGTTCAGTTACATGCTGATAAAGATATACATTGTATGCTGGTCGGTAATGTCGGCTAACTAATTGTCGGCAAAATAGTTTAGATATATTTTATTAACACTTTAGTAATAGAACATGCTGATGTGATGACACACTTGTCGTCGGCAGGGTGGATATATACATGTATTTAACATACTGATTAAGATTCAAACTGGTTAAAAATATCGACACAGTTGTCTTCAACAATATTCTTTAAGCCTATTTTAGATTAGTTGAACATAAATGATTATGATCTTATCTTGTCATAAAGGCAAACAAGGTTCAGCTTAGACTTGTTAACTTTTCTTTAATTGTATATGTTGATTGTGATTAACACTAGTCAAAAATTCTGTCACACTTGTCGTAGGCTAGGTTTAGAATTAATTTACATTTAACGAGCATGCTGTCGGCGGCAGAATAGTTAAGACTTAACATTTATTTAACATGCTGATTATGATTATGCGCAAATGCCGACAAAGTGGTCGTCATCAGGGTATCTTAGACTAATTTATTTAACATGCTGATAAATATACATACTGGTCGCAAATGTCGACACACTAGTTGTAGTAGATATACATTTTGTCTTACATTGAATATAGATATATAAGATATATTACATTGAACATGCCATGCCGATTGTGATACATAATTGTACTAATCCCCCTGATGTACATTTACTCCAACCACGTAGTTTAGGTATATTAAACTGTAGCTTTAAATGTTATTAATAAAACATGCTGATCAATGTACCGGCACATTTGTCGTCGGTAAGGTAGTTAAACGTTGTTTACTTACTTTTTGTAAAATGCTAATAATAATCAATATTGATCGAAAATGCCGTGTAACTAGTCATCGGCAGGGTAATTGTTATATGTTTATTATTAATTTATTGAAAGGACTGTCCAAACAAGTCAAAACAAGCCGACGCACTTGTCGTCAGCAGGGTAGTTAAGAAACTTTAACATAAAATATGTTAGATACGTTGATTAATATTTACACAGGTATAAAATATCGACACACTTGTCGTCAGCAGGAAGAAACGTTAACATAAAATATGTTATATATGTTGATCAAGATTTACACAGGTTTAAAATATCGACACACTTGTCAACAGGGTAGTTAAGAAACATTAACACAAAATATGTCAGATATGTTGATTAAGATTTACACAGGTTTAATATATCGACACACTTGTCGTCAGCAGGGTAGTTAAAAAACTGTAACATAAACTATGTTAGATATGTTGATTAAGATTTACACAACACACTTGTCGTCAGCAGGGTAGTTAAGAAACTTTGACATAACATATGTTAGATATGTTGATTAAGATTTACACAGGTTTAAAATATCGACACACTTGTCTTCAACAGGGTAGTTAAGAAACTTTAACATAAAATGTGTTAGATATGTTGATTAAGATTTACACAGGTTTAATATATTGACACACTTGTCGTCAACAGGATAGTTAAGAAACTTCAACATAAAATATGTTAGATATGTTGATTAAGATTTACACAGGTTTAAAATATCGACACACTTGTCGTCAACAGGGTAGTTAAGAAACTTCAACATAAAATATGTTAGATATGTTGATTAAGATTTACACAGGTTTAATATATTGACACACTTGTCGTCAGCAGGATACTTTAAGCTTATTTTAGATTTGTTGAACATACTGATTATGATCTTTTCTAGTCATAAAGGTCAGCAAAGTTTAGTATAATCTTGTTTACTTTTCTGTTATGGTACATGCTGATTATGATTAACCGCTGTTTAAAAGGCCGACGAATGTGTCGTCGGCAAGGTTGTATTGACTAACATACTTTACATTTACTAAACATGCTTGTTTTTATTCATATTGGTTGAAAATGCCGTCTCATTAGTCGTCTACAGGGTTATTTAAACTTGCTTACTTACTTTTTTGAAAATGCTAATTAGGACACACTTATCACCGACAGGGTAATTTGGACTAACCTTTAGCCTGTTACATGTGGTGTTCCACAAGGCAGTATTGTAGGCCCTTTATTGTTTCTTTGTTATGTAAATGATATGAAAATCAGTATAGATCCAACATGTAAACTGATACTATATGCTGATGATAGTGCAATCTTATTTGCCCACAAAGATCCAAATGTCATATCTGAAAAACTTGGAACTGTCTTAGAATCATGTTCATCTTGGTTAGTTGAATCATGTTCATCTTGGTTAGTTGACAATAAGATATCACTTCATTTGGGTAAAACTGAGTGTATTCTATTTGGTTCTAAAAGGAAATTAAAAATAAATGTTAGTTTTAAAGTTGTGTGCCATAATCATACTATTTCCACAACATCATCTGTAAAGTATTTAGGTTTAAGTATTGTTGACAATTTGTCTGGGGAAGTTGTTAACTCTATTGTATCAAAGGTCAATTCTAGACTTAAATTTTTGTATAGACATGCTTCGGTGTTAGATTATAATACTAGGAAACATTTGTGTTCTGCCCTTATACACTGTCATATAGACTATGCTTGTTCCTCTTGGTATTCTAGTTTAAGTAAATGTTTTAAAGACAAACTCCAGATATGTCAAAATAAAATTGTGAGATTTATCAATGATATGGGTCTAAGGAAAAGTGTCAATTGTCAAACTCTCGCTGATATGTCTCTTTTGAATATTGAAGCTAGAAACAAGCAACTTCGTTTGAACCATGTATTTAAAATTGTATTCTTATATGAAAGAAAGTAGTATGTTTACAAGAGATTTACATTCTCATTTTACCCGCTCTAAATTATATAATTTTGTTGTTCCAAAATCTAATGGAAAAGAAAATATAACTTTTTATTACTCTGCAATTAATGGCTGGAATTCACTGCCTGTGCAAATAAAACAGATGACTAAAATTGAACAGTTCAAGAAAGCGGTTAAATGCCATTTGTTAGATGTGGCTAATATTTCTTAAGTCACATGGTTTATTTATTTATTCACGATAGACTGAACAATACTTGTTTTAATTCTAATGCACTTTATATCAAATGAAATATAATTGTTTATAGAGCATAGAAACATATTATAATGTACATTTATCTTAATTTTCCATTTTCATGTGAACTTCCAAAACCCTAAGTCTTATTTTTCTTTTTTATCTATAAGGTATTTATCAGGACCCCATTGGAAATAAGCTTCAGGGCTTTATTGGCCATATTAGGTTTAATACACAATTATTTTAGCTAACTGCTCTTTCGAGTTTCTTATATATTAGTTTACTAATGTTTTTATTACTTAGTTCATGAACAGCTATAAACAATTTGATTGGTGCTTATGTAAGTCTAAGTGAATAGTGATAATTAATTGTAAAATTGATCTGTGATATAATACTCATTTGTTAATTCAAACACTCTGTGATATATATAATTCTTAGTCAGTTTGATAATGTCGATATTACATGTATTTAATTTATTTGTAATTATGTGTATTTTACCTGAATAAAAAAAATCAACTTACATTACTTTTAAATTGAACATACTAGTTTGAACATGCAGACATCGGTAATTGCGTCTCTAAAACTGTAGTATAACTATATTTTCTTTTCGTTGCAGAAGGATCGGTCAAAGCCTTCGTATGAGGACATCGTGGATGAAGGGCTTCGGTATTCTCGTCTAGCTGAGGCTGTTTTTCTAGGAAAAAGGATACAGAAGACACCCTTGGATTCAAGTATGTATTCTGACCGTTGCAATTGTTTCAGAATTGTCATAAATTGATACCTTTTGTAGGTAAACACAGATTTCCCGAGGCCAGGTGTATTCGTGGTATGTGTCATCGAGATGGATTCAGATTGTCATCTTGTATTCAGCCTAAGGAATCTACTAAAACCCTGATGGTGTTTAGATGATGATGAAACCGTTTGCTCAATACAGAATTGACAAGCTCGTTAAGGAAGCAAGACCTTGCTCATGTCCGAATCTGATCGTGCTAAGGTAAATAAAATCCATGTACAAAGTTATAGTTTTATTGCTAATGTGCATCTGGACGAGACGTGTTTAGATGATGACGAAAGCGCTTGCTCACTACAGAATTGACAAGTTCATACAAGAAGCAGGACCTTCCTCATTTCCGAATATGATCGTGCTAAGGTAATCAGTGTACCAAGTTATAGTTTTATTAATAATGTGCATCCGGACGAGACCAGCAGAGAACATCTATAACAAGGCTTACAACTTTTGGTGCGGGGGTATCATGATGATGATAATGATGATGATAATAATAATTATAATGACAAATAGTATTTAAACTCGAAAATATACAAGTAACAGCAAATGTAAGCCCGTGCGAGCGGCGGTCTTAAGATGTTGCCGTATTGTAGCCTTACTGTCTAGCTAAGGCTGTTTCTAGGACAAAGGATACAGAAGACACCCTTAGATTCAAGTATGTATTCTGACCGTTGCAATTGTTTCAGAATTGTCATAAATTGATACCTTTTGTAGGTAAACATAGATTTCCCGAGGCCAGGTGAATTCGTGGTATGTGTCATCGAGATGGATTCGATTGTCATCTTGTATTCAGCCTAAGAATCTGCTAAACCCTGATGGTGTTTAGATGATGACGAAAGCGATTGCTCACTACAGATTGACAGTTCAACAGGAAGCAGGACCTGCTCATTTCCGTGCAAGGTAAATATAACCAATGTACCAAGTTATAGTTTTATTAATAAAGTGCATCCGACGAGACCAGCAGAGAACATCTATAACAAGGCTTACACTTTTGGGGGGGTATGATGATGAAATATAATAATAATAATAATAATAATAATTATAATGACAATGTATTTAAACTCGAAAATATACAAGTAACAGCAAAGTAAGCCCGTGCGAGCGGCGGTCTTAAGATGTTGCCGTATTGTAGCCTTACTGTCTAGCTAAGGCTGTTTCTAGGACAAAGGATACAGAAGACACCCTTAGATTCAAGTATGTATTCTGACCGTTGCAATTGTTTCAGAATTGTCATAAATTGATACCTTTTGTAGGTAAACATAGATTTCCCGAGGCCAGGTGAATTCGTGGTATGTGTCATCGAGATGGATTCAGATTGTCATCTTGTATTCAGCCTAAGAATCTGCTAAAACCCTGATGGTGTTTAGATGATGACGAAAGCGATTGCTCACTACAGAATTGACAAGTTCATACAGGAAGCAGGACCTTGCTCATTTCCGTGCTAAGGTAAATATAACCAATGTACCAAGTTATAGTTTTATTAATAAAGTGCATCCGACGAGACCAGCAGAGAACATCTATAACAAGGCTTACAACTTTTGGTGCGGGGGTATGATGATGATAATAATAATAATAATAATAATAATAATAATTATAATGACAAATAGTATTTAAACTCGAAAATATACAAGTAACAGCAAATGTAAGCCCGTGCGAGCGGCGGTCTTAAGATGTTGCCGTATTTTAGCCTCACTGTTTAGTAAGGCTGTTTCTAGGAAAAGTATACAGAAGAAACCCTTAGTTCAAGTATGTATTCTGACCGTTGCAATTGTTTCAGAATTGTCATAAATTGATACCTTTTTGTAGGTAAACATAGATTTCCCGAGGCCAGGTGAATTCGTGGTATGTGTCATCGAGACGGATTCAGATTTGTCATCTTGTATTCAGCCTAATCTGTCTAAACCTGATGCTGTTTAATGATGACAAAGGATTGCTCACTACAGTTGACAAGTTCATACGGAAGCGGACCTTGCTCATTTCCGTGCTAAGGTAAAATTAACAAATTTACCCCAAGTTTAGTTTTATTAATAAAGTGCATCCGACGAGACCAGCAGGAACACTATAACGGCTTACAACTTTTGGTGCGGGGGTATGGATATAATAAATAATAATTTTATAATGACAAATAGTATTTAAACTCGAAAAAAAAAAAAAAAAAAAAAATAAAAACCCCAAGAAAAGGGGGTTTTAAAATTTTTTTTTATTTTAATCTTTTTTTATTTATTTTTTTTTTTTAAAAAAAAAAAAAAAAAAAGAAGACGCCCTTGGACTCAAATATGTATTCTGACCATTGCAAATGTTTCTGCATTGTTATAAATTGATACCTTTTGTATTTAAACACAGATTTCCCGAGGGCAGACGTATTCGTGGTCCTTGTAATCGAGATGGTTTAAGATTGTCATCTTGGATTCAGCCTAACGAATCTACTAAAACCCTGATGGTGTTTAGATGATGACGAAACCGCTTGCTCAATACAGAATTGACAAGCTCGTTAAGGAAGCAAGACCTTGCTCATTTCCGAATCTGATCGTGCTAAGGTATATATAATCAATGTACAAATTATAGTTTTATTACTAATGTGCATCCGGACGAGACGTGCCCGGAGCATGTGGTACCAATCTACTTAAAGCTTGTGAAGTTTCATTTAAGTCTGGCGAAGCGTTTTTGGGATGAAGCGCGCATAACATTGTGTCGACAGACTGACTGGCGGGAACTCCAGTATGTATACACCACCGTACAACTTCGTTGGTGCGGGGGTATTATAATAATAATAATAATAATGATTATAATAACTAATTATGATGATAAATAGTACTTAAACTCGGAAAGTAACATGCTAGCCACGATCGTAAGATGTCGTATGGTAGCCTTACTGTTGGAGGATACTGGAGAACCCGGAGAAAACCCACCTGTTGTCTAACAACCCTTATTAGGGATCTTACTCGGGTTGTACTGATGAGAAGCGAGTGCGTAATCCACTTCACTGACCGGAAGGTCACTAATTACTGATATATTTTCAAACAACCTATTAACTAATTTTGACTTCTTAAGCCATGTATGTAAATTATATTTTAAAAATCTGCACGTTAGTAAGTAACATTATATTTACGTTTCAGGTACAAAGTTGTATTACGAATACAGTACGGCAAAGACCACACGTAGAATGGTTGATTTAAACTTATAATTTAGGTAAATATACTATATATCTTGTTTATAAACACAAGTATCCCTCAAACAAGCGACCCTTATCCCGACACTTCAAAGGTGGATGCCTGCACAAGCCTGCATATTCATATGCTCTTTTTAATTCTAACCTAACTTAATTTTCAAAACGGACTTTTGGCAGGAAAATGCCACACGGTTGATTATGATCTACACTGGTCGAAAAGTCATAATTGTTTCACCACCAGAAGCGTGAGATTAAATTACTACGCGTATGCCATACGAAAATATTTTCTTAAGTTTTCAACTAATACCGTTAGGTCGTTATAAGTTATATCCTTGAAACTTTAAATTTAATATTTAAAAGCTTTCCCTATTTGGACTGGAAACATGCCAACATTATGTTCAATGTATATTTTAATTTCTTCATTATTGCTGATCACTTATAGTCTGGTTTGTCTGTTTTTATTATCAGACGTTTCGGATGGAAAGATACACAGTACCCACCCAGTAAGCATGACAATTGAAGTGTACAGCAACTATAGACATAATTTTGGCTTCCAAAACGTGAAATTACGACATCTTTATATCGGTTTTATGTGCTGCCAGGTACGCTGCAGTTCTTAAGCTACAATATTAATAGATAATAATCATCTGCTTTTCTAGTGTTGATTAACTGGAATAGTTTTAAAGATGAGAACTGCTTTAAGTCTTCACAAATGTACAAAACTGCTTGATTGACTATAAACAGTCTTGACTACTGTAGTTTTCTGTGTATGCCGAGGAACGTGAACGAAAAAGCTCTTCTTAGAGGCACTGCAGATTGCTTTTATACTTGGCAGAATGAGTTTTATGTTTTAGAGCTAAATGTTTGTATATTTTTATGTTCCGGGTCTTAATGTTAAAGGCCAATGACCACTTTGGATGTTGCACGCACTTTTTGCATTTATATTACCAAGGAAGATGTGGGCAAAATTGACCGTTAAATTGTACGTTAAACTCTAAAAATACATGTTAAAAGAAACACTATTGCTTACAATAATTAATGCTTTCCGACAGCTCTTTATACTTTCCATCAGTAAATTAGGTATTCTTTACGAACACATTTATATGTAACCATGGTGCTTTAGGTTTTTGTTACGTGTGAGATAAGTTAAAACATGTGATGTTACCAAGTAATAAGCAAGTGTAAACTGGATCTTTTAGCTTTGTCATATAATCAGATGTTTAGAACTTTTAGCAAATTTCATATGAAAAAAAGACCTGTCAAATTTGTAAGAACTTTCATTTCGATCATTTAACAAAAATCATTTTAAAATATAACCAATAGAAATAATCTTTGATTTAGACACGGGTAAGATGAATTTTTGAAAAATCAAGACATCTCTTTTTCATATCAAGCTTTTTATTTTTTAGAGAAGTAAATATTTATTGCAATAATATATACTACACCAAATTTGATAACATAAATACTCCTCGAGATATACATTGTGTTATTATAAATATAAGTATATAATCTAGTCTATGGTTGGACTTTACGTAACATATAAAGGTCAGGGTACGCTTTCGTAGAATGTTATCTCCGTATAGATAACTTTGAGTTTCATATTTCAGACGTAGGTACTTTTCACAATTTTGTATTTTCATCTGTAATATCTGGATGTCAACTTTGCTACTAATACTTTATGAAACTCTGTTAACTTGTTAAAATTTTGTTTTTACATGATGAAAGTTTCATTCATTAGATCGAAACCGTATTTGCAGTATATGAATATATGACATAGTCTTGGACCTTTTTTCCTGTTTCTTCCATCCTTTGACTTTACGTAACATATAAAGAGCTTCCGTAGAATGTATCGGTATCGATTACTCCGTAGGTTGTGGCTTATGCAGTTTAAATATCAGTTCATAACAATGATAACAATAACAATAATTATAACATTAGCAATAAGTATAACAATAACATTAATTATAACATTAATTATAACATTAATTATAACATTAATTATAACAGTAACAATGATAAGCATAACAATAATTATATACTGTAAACCATGTGAGTAATTTTCGCGCTAGTTTTAATTGCAGACAGTTTTATTTGCTTCCAGATTTCAAGTCCTTTTTTAGTTTGTTGATATGATGAAGCAAAGTTATGTATGAAGTCAGTTAAACACGAAAACATTATTAGCACGAAAACTAATTGGTTTACAGTAACTTGTCATTATGTATTTTAAACTGTGTTTGCCACATCCTGTTGAGTAATCAACATCGACGCTGAGGGTTAGTACAACTGTAAGATGCTGATACGTGAAAGATACAGGGACGATAGTCAAGGAAAATGTCATGTACTTTTAATGGCAAATATGATAAAATAAGTTAAAATAATAAGTTAAGCGCTCTACTATAGAATAAGTTAAAAAATACACGTGGACATAGCTGTTTAGTCGAGCCTAAGCAAAAAAAACACCTCGAAATAAAGTCCAGCAAAGAGTTTGTTTTCATCATTCAAATTCCATCTCTGGATATGCACTGTAAAATAAAGTTCTAGTAATAAATACTCGCGATGAACTATTGAAATAATATGCATGTATTCATAGGTATCACACGAGCTTGAGATAGCATTAAAGTCCCTTGATCACTTTTCATATTACAATTACTTTTAGCACGTACATTTCAAAGAAAGATGTCTTATCTGCGAACCTGGTCGTTATTTGTACAAGAACCATTTCTAATATTGCTTTAAAATCAAAGGTACATTTTAAATACAGCTCAGTAGTTTTTTTCAAATTGTACAACACCGTTTTATCATTACTCTATCAGTAAATTCTTTATCCGCGAGTAAATCTACGTGGTCATTGGGCTTAAAATTTAGCTTTGTTTGATAGATGTACTAAGTACCATTATGAGTAGTTTCACAAGTGTCATATATACATCATGATTTGTAGTTTGTACAATCAGACAGAAGGCGAAATAAGTTAAGGATATACATGAACTGTACTTTAAAAAGTTTATTAATAGTTTAAGTAATTTAGCCCAGTCTTACATTGTATCTTTAGTAAATTATGAAACAGTTTTACTTCATACATTTTAATAATGACCGAGGGTTTCTCTTTCCGGTCGCATTTGATTATGTACAAAGATGCATGTATAACTATTAAAAAGTTCTGGTCTATAAAATTAAACAGAGCAGAACATTAACTAAAGTTTGTTTTCGACTTAAACATGCAATGTTCCTCGTCAATACATAATGTAGTAATAATTAAAGATCAAGTATAATAGCAAATAATTAACAAAATAGTGAACAAAATTGAACATGGCATCTAATTTAGTGGGAATTTAAACAAAACACAACAAAACCATGCAAACTGTAAATTTACCATTATTGAAGGGAATTCTTAGGTATTATTTTAATTAAGTATTTAGTAGGAGAGTTGTTGTCGTTATTGTTATAAATGATAAAACAAATTGATGTTAAATATATTATGTGTTGGAAGTATATTGGGCACTATTGAAAAACATATTAAACTTAATATTTTCATAATCTACATCGGCTAACTGTACAATATGAAGACGTTTCACTGTTTATTAAAAAGTTACATGTATATCATTTTTGTTATCCCACCTACCTAAGAAATACAGGCATTTTTGAAAGTATCCTATAATACAAGAGTAGGTGTGTGTATATTTGTTTTTGTTCTAGGTTCTTGAAATTATTTCAGGTAATGTAGATTTGTAAAACATGTGTTAAAAGTCTACAAGCTGAACATGGGAGATAAAATCTGCAATAATGTCCAAAAAAAGCGGAAATAGTTTCAGCTTTACATTCCAGTTACTATCGGTACAATCATCGTGTTGTAACTGTGTTGTAAAACCGTAAAACATTTAATACTGTATGTAAAGTTAATGGGTGGATAGAGTTATATTACAGAAAACCTCTATTGTGATTGTTTGTTCTAAAATGAGACAAGTTTCGATATGTATTTGATTTTTAAAGTTTTTTACTCATCAAACACATTGTTTTTGTGCGTAGAATGCAATCTGCCCATTGTAGGGAGTGTCCCTTTAAGTCGGTGTAGCATTTTGAGTAACAATACTGTAGAAAATATATTGTATGATAAAATCACAGAAATGAATGGAAAAAATTTAGTTACAGCAACGATGTACATCAAACTGTTTGTAATCTCAGATAAACTTTGCTACATTATTGCGAACACCTTTTGTGTAATTCTTATGGTAATATTCAATTTTAAATCATTGTAAATGTTTTACATAATTCATATGTAGACTATCTTTTGCATGTGCATGCTTGGACAGAGTCCGTAGTGCCTATATTCGGAGGAATGAATTAGGGCCAATCCCTACGTGCATGCGACGGACACACGTTTTTTTTAGCCTCTAAAAGAGGTTTGGGTTCGTGTGCGGCTGTCATTCCAGTGAAGAATATACGACTTTATCTGTAGAGCAGAAGAAGTTATTGCGATAAATTCTGAATATTTTTTTCATACAATCATGAAATTCGAATTTCTTGATGCAGGTAAAGTCGGAGCATGCTTTTTAGTAGATGTTTAAGTTAATGCTACTGTTAAAATTGATTTAGGATGGCGGGAGATAACTGATTTCTTAAACGGATTAAAACAATTACCTCATCGTGCCCTTCTTTCATTTCTGTAAACATGCTTTCCTTTTAGCTATTTTAAATCGCTGAACAGCTAGCAACTGGAATTTTGGAACTTATTTTGAAAGTATCAACTGAACTAGCATGTATATTTTACTGCGTTTAATGTTATACAGCTCTGTTTTGAAAGACCTTCTATCGGTATTTCACTTGTATTTATGTCTGTAAAATTTAATTTTTAGCGTAAACATAATAAAAGCAGTTGAAAATTGTGAGCGTTTTTTCTACCAACTCTTTGTTTTCATGCCGTAATTTGCAAATTTCTGGGAATTTTAATCTTACAGACTTAATTTAAAGGAAACCAGAGTTAATTCACTTTGTTCTCCTGCCACCATTTACAAAAATCAGGTAACGTCACTCTTATCGATATAATTTTAAGAACACTAATGTTACCTCCGTTTGTCGTCCTGTCACCATTAGCAAAAGTCGGGGGATGTCACTCTTATGGACTTAATTTTAAAAAAACCAGAGTAGCTTCCCTTTGTTATCCTACCGCCATTTGCAAAATTCAGGGGAAGTTACTCATCGATTTAAATTTAATTTTAAGAACACCAGAATTACTTCTGCTGCCATTTCCAAAATTCAGGGAGTGTTACTATGTTACGCTTACTTATTAAGTCTAAAAAAACCAGAGTTACCTTCCTTTGTTCTCCTGCTACCATTTTCAAAATTTAAGGGACGGCACTCATACCTATTTTGTTTTAAGAAAACCTTAATAACCTCTTTGTACTGTTACGCCATTTGCGAAATCCAGGGGCCGTCACTCCCACCTAGTAAAGATTAAATAAACAGAGTAATATCCCTTTGTTCTACAGCCTACCTTTTGCATAAAAATCAAGGGACGTCACTCATACCGATTTAGTTTCAAGAACACCAGAGTTACCTCCATTTGATCTGCCACCAATTGCAAATTTCAGGGGACGTCACTCATATCGATTTAGTTTAGATACTTGGGCTGTCACTCGCATCAATTCAAGTTTAAAAAGACAGAGTTTCTTCCCTTTATTGTTCTGCCACCTTTTGCAAAATTCAGGGGACGTCACCCTTATCGACTTTATTTCAAGAAAGCCAGATTATTACACTTTGTTCTCCTGTCACCATTTGTAAAATTCAGTGGACGTCACTCGTATCGATTTAATTGTAAGAAACCTAGATTTACTTTCCTTTGTTCTCCTGGCGCAATTTGCAAATTTCAGGGGACATAAATCTTAACGACTTTACTCTGAGAAAACAAGAGTTACTTCCCTTTGTTCTCCTGTCGCCATTTGCAAATTCAGGGGACGTCTCTTATCGACTGAATTTTAAGAAAACCAGAGTTACTTCCCTTTGATCTCCTGACGCCATTTGCAAATTAATGGAAGAAGAGTGACGTCCCTTGAATTTTTCAAATAGCGCCAGGAAAACAAAGGGAAGCCACTTTGGTATTCTGAAAATTAAGTCGAGAAGAGTAACGTCCCCTCACATTTCTAAATGGTGGCAGGAGATCAAAGGCAAGTAACTTTGCTTTTCTTAAAAGAAGAGTGACGTCCCCTGAAAATTGCAAGTTACTTTCCTTTCTTCTTCTGTCGCCATTTGCAAAATTCAGGGGACGTCACTGTTATTGACTGAATTTTAAGAAAACCAAAGTTATCTCCCTTTGTTCTTCTGCCGCCATTTTCAAAATTCAGGGGACGTCACTCTTATCGACTTAATTTAAAGAAAACCAGAGTAACTTCCCTTTTTTTCCTGCCACCATTTGCAAATTCAAGGGGACGGCACTGTTATCGACTTAATTTTAAGAAAAATAAAGTAACTTTCCTTTGATCTCCTGCCACCATTTGCAAAATTCAGGGGACGTTACTCTTATCGACTTCATTTTAAGAAAACCAGAATAACTTCCCTTTGATTGTCTGCCACCATTTACAAAATTCAAGGGACGTCACTCTTCTCGTCTTGATTTTAAGAAAACCAGAGTTACTTTCCTTTGTTTTCATGCCACCATTTGCAACATTCAGGAGACATAACTCTTCTCGACTTAATTTTAAGAAAAGCAGAGTTATTTCCCTTTGATCTTCTGCCGCCATTTTCAAAATTCAGGGGACTTAACTCTTATCGACTTAATTTTAAGAAAACCAGAATGATTTCCCTTTGTTTTCCTGCCATCATTTGCCAAATTCAGGGGACGTCACTCTTATCGACTTGATTTTAAGAAAACCAGAGTAACTTCCCTTTGTTTTCATGCCACCATTTACAACATTCAGGGGACGTAACTCTTCTCGACTTAATCTTAAGAAAAGCATAGTTATCTCCCTTTGATCTGCCGCCATTTTCAAATTTCAGGGGACGTCACTGTTATTGACTTAATTTTAAGAAAACCAAAGTTACTTTCCTTTCTTCTCCTGTCGCCATTTTCAAAATTCAAGGGACGTCACTCGTATCGACTTGATTTTAAGAAAACCAGAGTTACTTGCCCTTTTTCGCCTGCAACCATTTACAAATTTCAGGGGACGTCATGATAATCGACTTAATTTTAAGAAAACCTGGATGACTTCCCTTTGTTTTCATGCCACCATTTCCAAAATTCAGGGGACACTACTCTTATCGAGTTGATTTTCAGAAAACCAGAGTGACTTCATTTTGTTTTCATGCCACCATTTTCAAAATTCAGGGGACGTCACTCTTCTAGACTTAATTTTTAGAAATCAGAGTTATCTCCCTTTGTTCTTCTGTCGCCATTTTCAAAATTAAAGGGACGTCACTCTTATCGACTGAATTTTAAGGAAAGCAGTTACTTGCCTTTGTTCTATCGCCAATTGCAAAATTCAAGGGACGTCACTCTTATCGACTGAGTTTTCAGAAAACCAAAGTGTCTTCGCTTTGTTCTCCGGTCGGCATTTGCAAAATTAAAGAGACGTCACTCTTATCGACTTGATTTTAAGAAAACCAGAGTTACTTCCCTTTCTTTTCCTGCCACCATTTGTAAAATTCAGGGGACGTCACTCTTATCGACTTGATTTTAAGAAAACCAGAGTTACTTCCTTTTGTTTTTAAACCACCATTTGCAAACTTCAGGGGACGTCACTCTAATCGACTTGATTTTAAGAAAACCAGAATAACTTCCCTTTGTTTTCATGCCACCATTTTCAAATTTCAGGGGACGTCACTCTTATTGACTTAATTTAAAAAAAACAAAGTTACTTTCCTTTGTTCTCCTGTCGCCATTTGCAAAGTTCAGGGGACGTAACTCTTCTCGACTTAATTTTAACAAAACCATCTGCCTTTGATCTTCTGCCGCCATTTTCAAAATTCAGGGGACGTCACTGTTATTGACTTAATTTTAAGAAAACCATAGTTACTTCCCTTTTTTCTCATTCCACCATTTGCAAAATTCAGGGCACGTCACCCTTATCGACTTAATTTTAAGAAAACTAAAGTAATTTTCCTTTGATCTCCTGCGACCATTTGCAAAATTCAGGGGACGTAACTCTTATCGACTTAATTTTAAGAAAACAAGAATGATTTGCCTTTGTTTTCCTGCCATAATTTGCAAAAATCAGGGGACGTCACTTGAATTTTGCAAATTGCGTCATCGGAACAAAGGGAGATAACTCTATTTTTCTTAAAATTAAGTCAGTAAGAGTGACCAACCTTGAATTCTGCAAATGGCGTAAAGGGAACAAAGGGAGATAATTCTTTTTTTCTTAAAATAAAGTCGATAAGAGTGACTTCCCTTGAATTTTGCAAATGGAGTAAAGGGAACAAAGGGAGATAACTCTATTTTTCTTAAAATTAAGTCCGTAACAGTGACCACCCTTGAATTTTGCAAATGGCGTCATCGGAAAAAAGGGAGATAATTTTTTTTTCTTAAAATTAAGTCAGTAAGAGTGACCACCCTTGAATTCTGCAAATGGCGTAAAGGGACCAAAGGGAGATAACTCTATTTTTCTTAAAATTAAGTCAGTAAGAGTGACCACCCTTGAATTTTGCAAATGGCGTCATCGGAAAAAAGGGATATAACTTTATTTTTCTTAAAATTAAGTCAGTAAGAGTGACCAACCTTGAATTCTGCAAATGGCGTAAAGGGAACAAAGGGAGATAACACTATTTTTCTTAAAGTTAAATTAGCAAGAGTGACCTCCCTTGAATTTTGGAAATGGCGTTATGGGAACAAAGGGAGATAATTCTTTTTTTCTTAAAATTAAGTCCGTAACAGTGACCACCCTTGAATTTTGCAAATGGCGTCATCGGAAAAAAGGGAGATAACTCTATTTTTCTTAAAATTAAGTCAGTAAGAGTGACCAACCTTGAATTCTGCAAATGGCGTAAAAGGAACAAAGGGAGGTAACTCTATTTTTCTTACAGTTAAATTGGGAAGAGTGACTTCCCTTGAATTTTGCAAATGGCGTTACGGGAACAAAGGGAGATAATTCTTTTTTTCTTAAAATTAAGTCCGTAAGAGTGACCTCCCTTGAATTTTGCAAATGGCGTTACGGGAACAAAGGGAGATAATTCTTTTTTTCTTAAAATTAAGTCCGTAAGAGTGACCACCCTTGAATTTTGCAAATGGCGTCATCGGAAAAAAGGGAGATAACTCTATTTTTCTTAAAGTTAAATTGTGAAGAGTGACCTCCCTTGAATTTTGCAAATGGCGTCATCGGAAAAAAGGGAGATAACTCTATTTTTCTTAAAGTTAAATTGTGAAGAGTGACCTCCCTTGAATTTTGCAAATGGCGTCATCGGAAAAAAGGGAGATAACTCTATTTTTCTTAAAATTAAGTCAGTAAGAGTGACCTCCCTTGAATTTTGCAAATGGCGTCATGGGAAAAAAGGGAGATAACTCTATTTTTCTTAAAGTTAAATTGGGAAGAGTGACCTCCCTTGAATTTTGCAAATGGCGTTATGGGAACAAAGGGAGATAATTCTTTTTTTCTTAAAATTAAGTCCGTAAGAGTGACCACCCTTGAATTTTGCAAATGGCGTCATCGGAAAAAAGGGAGATAACTCTATTTTTCTTAAAATTAAGTCAGTAAGAGTGACCTCCCTTGAATTTTGCAAATGGCGTAAAGGGAACAAAGGGAGATAACTCTATTTTTCTTAAAGTTAAATTGGGAAGAGTGACCTCCCTTGAATTTTGCAAATGGCGTTATGGGAACAAAGGGAGATAACTCTTTTTTCTTAAAATTAAGTCCGTGAAAGAGTGACCTCCCTTGAATTTTGCAAATGGCGTCATCGGAAAAAAGGGAGATAACTCTATTTTTCTTAAAATTAAATTGGTGAAGAGTGACCTCCCTTGAAT